>CANXYC010584161.1:0-15798 GCA_948193065.1 Aleurites moluccanus | reverse complement strand
AGCTCGCCCGGGCCCGACCGGCCAATTTTTGGGCGATAAAGTAAGTTGTGTTATTTTGTTCCCTATATGTATATATGACCTTATTATTGATATTTGAGCTTCATATGAGTTATATATAGACCTAAAGTGAGACATAAGCATCACCCGTACCCTAGGACCGTCATGGCTCCTAAGTTGGGCTGTGACAGATATGTATACAAATACTGGTTTTATTATCCATTTACTATCTTATGTTGATTCTATAAGCCACATTTGATTAGCCAATGTTTCATGATCATTTATTGCATTTTTATACATTTGGATTCACCGAGTATTTTTATACTCACCCCCTCCAGTGGTTATTATTTTTAGGTCTGCAGTGAGGCACGCATTCTATTGGCATTCCTTACTCCTGCGTTGGAATAGTTCTAGCTGATCATATAAATACTCAAGTTCCAAAAGTATGTGTAAATAATTGTACAGTATAGAGGTTCCATGGTACTGTAAATTAAAGTGTAGCATACATATATGTTTGTTCTTGCATCTTTATAGTTTCATATAAGAATTATAATATGGATATTTATGATATGATATATATATGTGGAAATTGCTTGATATGCAAATGTGGTTATATTGAGTTTATATTGGAGATCCAGAGGGATCATTGAATTGAGATAGAGGTTGAAGTATATAGTAGAAGTGCTTATATACATGTTTTTCAGCTGGGCATACTCCTTATACAAAGGAGATGCTGCCCAAATTTTTATGAAATTGTCAAGCTATATTGAGCTTGTTATTATATTGCGTGCCATATAGTATAGTCATTTGGGTTCTTCGTGGTACTGGTAGCATAAGCATCACCCGTACCCTAGGACTGTCGCGGCTCCTAAGTTGGGTCGTGACAGCATTTTACAGTGGGTGACAATTTATTTCTGAAGATCTCTCCTATGAAAAGAGTGATGAGATTTGGGAAGAAAGGCAAGTTGTCACCTAGGTATATTGGACCCTTCGAGATATTGGATCGGGTTGGTAATGTTTCGTATAGACTAGATCTTTCACCAAATCTGGGGCATGTATATCCAGTATTTCACATTTCTATGTTACGGAAGTATGTGCTAGATCCATCCCATGTGCTTCAATCTCAAGAGATTGAAATTGATGAAGCATTATTATATAAGGAAGTCCCAATACAGATTATGGATCATCATATCAGACAGCTTCGAAATAAGAGTATTCTTATGGTTAAAGTACTGTGGCGTAGCAAAAGTGTAGAGGAATGTACCTGGGAGAGTGAGGCTGAGATGAGACATAAGTATTCCCACCTATTTCAAAAGTCAGGTTTTTATTCCACCCTATAACCTTAAAGTAAATTCGGGGATGAATTTATTTGTAGGGGGGTAGAATTTTACACTTTAGTTAAACCTAGAACTTGAACTATAAAGGGTAACCTAGGGGGAAATTTTTGCTTGACTTAAAATTGTGAATTTTTATGTGTTTATGCATGAAAATTGAGAGATATGCATGTTATATGATGTGTTTGAATGAATAGAAGGGGTTTAAAAGCTATTAGGAAGAAATCGGGTAAATTTGAGTTTTTGATGAACTGAGGGCAAAATAGTCATTTCACACCCATTTGAGTTTTTATGAAATTAACATCATATTTGATAATAAAATAGAATATCAGGACATGAAATTAGAGGTTTTATGATTAAATGAATTATTGTTGGAAAGTTAAAGCCGGTAGAAAATAATTACAGGCAAAGCTGCTCGGTTAGGGATTTCCATTTGAACTAAGTGTAGTTTGGTCTTTTTCCATTGAAATATGGACTTATATGGTGTATGCAAAACTATGGTATCATTGTAGGCTTATCTAAATCAAACCATTGGATGAAAAGATGAAGAATTGAATGGTTAGTAAGCTAGGTTTCACCATTTCTACCATAAGCTCAAAGCATTGGATCACACTATTTGATTTTTAGTTAGATTTTTGCCACCCCTTCATCATTCTTCATCTTCCTTATCATTTCACCAACCAAAAACCTTTCTCTTTCTTCCTTAAGGTTTCGGCCACCATTGTCCATAGCCAAATCTTATTGTTTTCTTTCATTTCTTGATGGAAACTTGTTAATTCCCTAATTCTAAACACAAATATAGCCTTAAATTCAAAGGAAAAACAAGAAAAATTGATAAATCAAAGCTTTGAAGTTTTTGAAGAACTATTGGAAAAGTAAGTGATTTTGTGATTCTTTTGGTTTAATTGTGTTCCTAAGATGTTCACTGATGTTAATTGATGACAAAAATATGTTTAGGATGGAAGAAATTCAAAGATTGGAAATCAAACCCTAATAGGAAAAGATATGAATCAAAGTGTGATTTTGATGGATCTTTTTGTTCAAATGAGTTGTATTTGATGTGTTTAACATGAATTAGTGATCATTTGATGGAAACAAATTCATTTGAATGGAGAACTATATTGGACGAACCATGTGTGTTTGAAAAATGGTTTGATACTTTAGTGTTTTATAGGTTTAAATGATGGAATGATATGTATTTGATATGTATATAATGAATTGATGGAAAAAAATCCATTTGAAGGAATTTTCATCTTGGCCGAATCATGTAAGCTTGAATGGTGGTTTGATGCTGTGATGTTTGATAGGTTTAAATGGTTAAATGTTATACATTTCATGCATATGTATGTTATTTGATGGATTAGTGTTGAAAAATGGATGAATGGAATGAATTCCATTTAGGTTAAACCATGTTGAGTTTGTAAGTTTAATGTGTTATGTTGATACAATTTCAAAGGTAAGGTTTGAATATGGTTTAATAATGTAAGTAATGGAAATGCATAATTTTAAATATGTAAAAGATGATTGATATGAGTACTTGAAAGCTAAACTTGAAATATGGTGTATGTTTGATATGGAATATTGAGTTAAGTGCATATGAGTTATTAATTTGGTTTATAAGTGATGAATATGTGAATTGTATGTCGAATGTGGTGATAGAATGTATTGAATGCATAAAGGATTGGAAAAAGGGTAAATTATGTAAAGTGAGGTTTTATAGTGCATGCAGTGTATGCTTGATGTTTGTTTATGTGAATAATATGTTTTGTGATGTTTTTACATCTTATCAGAGTGTTATATGTGAAAATAGGTGAACCGTCGAGTACTTCAGCTCGGAGTGTCAGACGGCAGGCCTACTAGGGCTTCTGACAGTGAATTGGGGGACAAAGTGGTTAAATTGCAATAAAGGTGAGTCTATATGTATAATCATGCATGATTTGCATCATATATCATATGAATAGTGATTTAGACTGATAAACCAACATTTGTTATATTACAGTACGTACAATGCATATTGGCTTGTAAATAAGCTCGCCGAAACGACCTAAAATGACCTAAACTTTGTCTGTCCATGAAATGAAATCCAAAAAGCCAATTGAGCCACCACTTGGCCCAATCTTCTAGTCTTGACCTAAACTTTAAAATGGTACATGGTCCACCTAAATCCTTTGGTAATATAGTTAACCAGAAACTACTAAAAAATCCCAAAATGGACCCATAACGGCGAGTGTCAGTTGCGGCAGCGCAATTGGGCCCCGCCAGGCATTTTTTTGACATTACCCAAATTTGTTCTAATATTCATTATAAATATATATATAATTGTTTCACAACTATATGAGTTCTATTTATGCTATATTTATTGTTATATGGAGACACACCCATATGGTATTATAACAGGGCTACCTTGATGGTATAGCGGGTAATTCCATCGACTGTGTGCACACTGGTGTTTATAGGACCCTTACTAGAGAGGGATGTTATATTCTCTAGTCGTAGGGACTGATCACCCTTATGTAAAGTGTTAGTGTGTTTATGGGACCCTTGCTAGGGAGGAATGTTATATTCTCTAGTCATAAGGGTTAATCTCCTTACGTAAAATAGTTTATGCACTTTATGATAGTGTTTGAGTATTGAATTACAGATAGTACGATTGCACTTTTCATATAACCCAACTCCTGTTATATCATATGTGCGTTGACTCGTACACTGGATATTTACATGAATATGGATATGGATACTTATATGAATTTTGATATGGATATTTAAATGGATACTGGTTAAACTCTTTACTTGTTATCTTATATTGAATCTATATGCCATATATGGGTAATCATGATATTATGAACATCTACTGCATTTTTATACATATGGATTCACTGTGTATTTTTATACTCACCTCCTTAGTTGTTATCATTTTTCAGGTCTGCAGTGAGGCTCGTATTCCATAGGCACCTCCTATCCTCGCCGTGGAATTTTGAAACTTGTGACATGTAATATTCCAATCCTAAAAGTATATGTAAATAATTATACAGTATAGAGGTTCCATGGTACTGTAATCTAAGGAGTGGCATGTATATGTGTGTGATTGTATATTTTATGGTTTTGCATAAATATATTATTATGCTATATATGGATATAGTTTGATATACATATATATATATATATTGAGTTGATATTGGAGATCCAGAGGGATCATTGATGATCAAGATAAGAGTATTGATGATACAAATATATATTAGAAGTGCTTATTTGCATGATTTTAGCTGGGCATAGCCATATTTTAGAGGAGATGCTGTCGAAATTTCTGCAGCATTATTAAGCTATTTAAGCTTATTTAATGTATTGTTTGCCATATCATATAGTTATTTGGGTTCTTCGTGGTACTGTAGCTTAGTCAACACCCATACCTTAGGACCGTCGCGGCTCCCCAGGTTGGGTCATGACAAAGGTGGTATCAGAGATAAAGGTTCATTACATAACCTATAGTGTTTGCATATTAGTAGCAATAGAAGTACTATGGAATCTAGGATTCTCATATATCGTAAAATTGACAAGTCTTCTTGATTATTTGAAATTCTGCGTACCTATGATTTAAGCATTCTTATACATGCTAGATTGTTTTGTTTTGATTTGAATCAATGTGATAAGATGGCAGAGAGGGCAAATAGACGTGCTAGGCCTACTGGTGAGGGTGAGTTTCATAGATCTAGTGAGGAAGCAGAGGTTTTTTTTAATGTATCTACTATTAGCAGAACTCATTCTGAGCCACCCCAGTCACGGAGATGAACTGAGTCTGATTTGATGGGTGATGCACCCTGGAGATAGGAGATGAAGGAAATGAGACAAGAAATTTTACAGACCATTCAGACTCATTTTACAGCACAGCGTGTAGTGGTACAGCAACCACCCCCACCTCCAGTACAACCAGTGGTATAGTCTGTGATACCACTAGTACCCTAGAGGGAACCAACAATATTACAGGGCATCAGGGTACGCAGAATTATTCCGGAGGGTGGTGTAACTATTAGGGAGTTTCTGAGACTGGGACTACCCACTTTTGCAAGGGAGTATGGTACTGACCCCAATGACTTTATTGATAGGATTGACATAATAATTCATACACTGCCTTGTTATGATGCTAGGACTATAGAGTTAGTTGTATTATTACTGGAAGTAGATGCTGCTACCTAGTTTAAAGAACATATTGATGAAAATATTCACAGTAATGATCCTATGGATTAGGAAGAGTTTAAACAGAGAATGATCGATGAATTTTTGACAGAGGGCTTATGGTAAAGTAACATTGTGAGAGGTACTAGTATGAGGCCTCCTGTTTCTAGCTATTTTTGAGGCCCTAGTAGATCAGTTCAGAGGATGCCAGCAATGCCCACATATACTTTATGCAGGAAGAGACATTCAGGGGCATGTCGTACCAGGATAGGAGCATGCCTTAGATGTGGACAGTTTGGGCATTTTTATAGAGATTGCCCTATGTTCAGAGCTTCACAGCCTCCAGAGGTAGGATCATCCCAGCCATCAATGCAGATGGGTAGAAGAAGTGCAGGTAGGGGCAGACCAGCGGGACAGAGTCCAACAGTAGGACAGTCAGTAGCTGGTAGAGGCCAGGGGTGAGTCTTTGCTGTGACCCAGCAGCAAGCCTAGAGATCACATGAAACAGTAGTAGGTATGATTTCTATACATGATATAGTGGCTTATGTGATATTTGATTCGGGTGGAACCTATTCTTTTATATCACCTATTTTTTCCTTGAAATTGGGGATAGGTATAAAACCTTTACATGTACCCTTAGAAATAGACACACCAAAGGGGGATAAAATTATTATAGGGTATAAGTATGATATTAGTGATATGAGAATTTGTGATAGATCTTTGCCTGCGGAATTAATTGTATTACTTGTATTGGAGTTTGATGTTATCCTTGGTATGGATTGGTTGATTGTTCATAAGGCTTCGATTGATTGTGCAATGAAAAGGATAAAATTTCAACCCGATGGACAGGAAAGGTTTATTTTTCAGGGGGAAACTAACAGCCACATATCAGGGTTAGTGTCTACAGTACAGGCATAGAGATTAAGAAGAAAGGGATGTATTACTTATTTGGCAACAGTGGTTGACACTACAGGGGTATCCAAAGAATTATAGCATATTCCAGTGGTAAAGGAATTTACAGATGTATTCCCAGATGATCTTCTAGGACTGCCACCAGAGAGGGAGATTGAATTTGAGATTGAGGTATGTCCTGGTACTGATCCCATATCTAGTCCACCATATCAGATGGCACCACCAGAGCTGAAAGAGTTGAAAAAGCAATTGTAGGAATTGTGTGACAAGAGTTTCATCTAGCCTAATAGTTCACCCTAGGGAGCACCAGTGTTGTTTGTAAAGAAAAAGGATGGGTCACTGAGGATGTGTATTGATTACAGGCAATTGAATAAGGTGACAGTGAAAAATAAATATCCTTTGCCCAGAATTGATGACCTGTTTGATCAGTTACAGGGAGCTTATTTCATCTCTAAGATAGATCTGAGGTTAGGGTACCATCAATTGCTAATAAAAGGCGAGCACATTTCAAAGACTGCTTTTAGAACTCGGTATGGGCATTGTGAGTTTTTAGTGCTACCATTTGGATTGACAAATGCTCCAGCAGCTTTTATGGATATGATGAACCGAGTGTTCAGACCATTTTTGGATAAATTCATAATTGTCTTTATTAATGACATCTTGGTGTATTCCAGAAGTAGAGAAGAACATGAGGACCATTTCAGAATCACATTGTAGATATTGTGAGATCATCAATTGTATGCAAAGTTCTTAAAATGTGAGTTCTGGTTGACAGAGGTTGTATTTTTGGGACATGTTGTGAGCAAAGATGGCATAAAGGTGGATCCACAAAAAGTAAAAGTAGTTGCTAACTGGCCACATCCCACTACAGTCACTGAGATTCAAAGTTTTCTTGGTATGGTAGAATACTATCGCCGATTTGTTAAAGACTTTTCCAGAATAGCTGCACCAATGACCAAGTTGACTCAAAAATAGATGAAATTTCAGTGGAATGATGAATGTGAAAAGAGTTTCCATACTCTAAAAACGTATTTGATCAATGCACAAGTGTTGACTCTTTCTTCTGAGGTAGGCAGTTTTGCTATATACTGTGATGCTTAGAGGATTGGTTTGGGTTCTACTTTGATTCGGGACAGGAAAGTGATTGCTTATGCTTCCCGCTAGTTGAAGAAACATAAGGTGAAGTACCCCACTCATGATTTAGAAATGGCAACAGTGATTTTTGCTTCAAAGATATGAAGACATTATTTGTATGGGGTGAGATATGAAATATATACTGATCACAAGAGTCTCCAATACGACTCGCAGTAGAAAGAACATAATTTGAGGCAAAGGAGATGGGTCGAGTTGCTAAAAGATTATGACTGCCAGATTCTGTATCATCCTGGAAAGGCAAATATGGTGGCAAATGCGCTGAGTAGAAAGTCTATGGGAAGCTTATCACATGTGACTACAACAAGAAGACCTTTGGTGCAAGAATTGAGGGAGTTGATGGCTAAGGGTTTGACCTTGGACTTGGAATCACAGGGGCAGGATACAGTATTGATAGCCCAGTTCCAGGTGAAATCTTGTTAATAGATGAGATAAAGAGTTCCCAGAATGAAGATCCACAGTATGTTAGGATCAAAGACTTGGTTCAAAATGATAAAGCTCCTGACTTTTCTATTGAGGGAAATGTGTTAAAATGTAGGGGCCGATTGTGTATTCCTGATGTTAAAGGGTTCAAAGAGCAGATCATGAAAGAAATTTATTATTCTCCTTACATAATGCATCAAGGAGAAACAAAGATGTACCATGACTTGAAGGAACTTTACTGGCGGCCAAACATGAAGGGTGATGTAGCAAAGTTTGTCTCCAAAAGTTTAGCCTGTCAGCAGGTGAAATTTGAGCGTCAAAAACCTTCAGGTTTGCTTCAAGAGATCCAGCTACCAGAGTGGAAATGGGAACAGGTAACAATGGATTTTGTAGTGGGTATGCCTAGATCACAGAAAGGGTATGACTCAATATGGGTGATTGCGGTTAGGTTGACAAAATCTGCTCACTTCTTAGAGGTAAAGACAACCTACACAGTTGCGCAGTGCGTACAGCTTTATGTGGATAAAATTGTATGGCTGCATGGTGTTCCAACAGTGATCATATCTGTTAGAGGTACTCAATTCACCTCCAGGTTTTGGCAGAAATTCCAAGAGGTATTGGGTACTACATTTCATTTCAGCAAAGCATTCCATCCTCAGACAAATGGATAGTTAGAGAGGACTATTCAGACATTGGAGGATATGATGAGAATGTGTATGTTGGATTTAAAAGGAAGTTGGGATCGCTTCCTACCACTGATAGAGTTTGCCTATAGCAATAGTTACCATTCTACCATTGGAATGGCACCATATGAAGCTTTGTATGGCAAAAAATGTAGATCACCTATATATTGGGTAGAACCGGGAGAAAAGCAATTAGAGGGACCAAATCTGATCAGAGAAATAATGAAGAAGGTTTCTATTATACAGCAGAGGATAAAGACTGCATTTAGTAGACAGAAGAGCTACATAGATCCAATGAGAAAAGATGTGTAGTTTACAGTTGATGACCATGTATTTCTGAAGATCTCTTATATGAAAGGAGTGATGAGATTTGGGAAGAAAGGCAAGTTGTCACCTAGGTATATTGGACCCTTCGAGATATTGGATCGGGTTGGTAATATTTCATACAGATTAGCTCTTCCACCGAATTTGGGGCATGTACATCCAGCATTTCACATTTCTATGTTATGGAAGTATATGCCAGATCCGTCCTATGTGCTTCAATCTCAAGAGATTGAAATTGATGAAGCATTATTATATAAGGAAGGTCCAATACAGATTGTGGATCATCAGATTAGACAGCTTCAAAATAAGAGTATTCTTATGGTTAAAGTACTGTGGCGTAGCAGAAATGTTGAGGAATGTACCTGGGAGAGTGAGGCTGAGATGAGACACAAGTATTCCCACCTATTTCAGGAGTCAGGTTTTTATTCCACCCTATAACCTTGAGGTAAATTCGGGGACGAATTTATTTGTAGGGGGTAGAATGTAACACCTTAGTTAAACCTAGAACTTGAACAATAAAGGAAAACCTAGGGGGAAATTTTTGCTTGACTTGAACTTGTGAATGTTTATGTGTTTATGCATGAAATTGATAGATATGCATGTTATATGATGTGTTTTAATGAATAGAAGGGGTTTAAAAGCTGTTAGGAAGAAATCAGGTAAATTTAAGTTTTTGATGAACTAGAGACAAAATGGTCATTTCACACCCCTTTGAGTTTTTATGGAATTAACATCAGATTTGATGATAAAATAGAATATCAGGACATAAAAATAGAGGTTTTATGATTAAATGAATTATTGTTGGAAAGTTAAAGCCATTAGAAAATAATTTCGAGCAAAACTGCTCGGTTAGGGATTTCCATTTGAACTAAGGGTAGTTTGGTTTTTTTCCTTTGAAATATGGACTTATATGGTGTATGCAAACCTATGGTATCATTGTAGGATTATCTAAATCAAACCATTGGTTGAAAAGATGAAGTATTGAATGGTTAGTAAGCTAGGTTTCACCATTTCTACCATAAGCTCAAAGCATTGGATCACACCATTTGATTTTTAGTTAGATTTTTGCCACCCCTTCATCATTCTTCATCTTCCTTATCATTTCACCAACCAAAAACCTTTCTCTTTCTTCCTTAAGGTTTCGACCACTATTGTCCATATCCAAATCTTATTGTTTTCTTTCATTTCTTGATGGAAACTTGTTAATTCCATCATTCTAAACACAAATATAGCCTTAGATTCAAAGGAAAAACAAGAAAAGTTGATAAATCAACGCTTTGAAGTTTTTGAAGAACTATTGGAAAAGTAAGTGATTTTGTGATTCTTTTGGTTTAATTGTGTTCCTAAGATGTTCATTGATGTTAATTGATGACAAAAATGTGTTTAGGTTGGAAGAAATTCAAAGATTGAAAATCAAACCCTAATAGGAAAAGGTATGAATCAAAGTGTGATTTTGATGGATCTTTTAGTTCAAATGAGTTGTATTTGATATGTTTAACATGAATTAGTGATCATTTGATGGAAACAAATTCATTTGAATGGAGAACCATATGGGCCGAACCATGTATGATTGAAAAATGGTTTGATACTTTTGTATTTTATAAGTTTAAATGATGGAATGATATGTATTTGATGTGTATATAATGAATTGATGGAAGGAAATCCATTTGAAGGAATT
Source organism: Aleurites moluccanus (assembly GCA_948193065.1). NCBI lineage: Eukaryota > Viridiplantae > Streptophyta > Magnoliopsida > Malpighiales > Euphorbiaceae > Aleurites > Aleurites moluccanus. The sequence goes on along the minus strand of CANXYC010584161.1, from coordinate 5,125 downwards.
TTCATCTTGGTCGAATCTTGTAAGCTTGTATGGTGGTTTGATGCTTTGATGTTTGATAGGTTTAAATGGTTAAATGTTATACATTTGATGCATATGTATGTTATTTGATGGATTGGTGTTGAAAAATGGATGAATTGAATGAATTCCATTTAGGTTAAACCATGTTGAGTCTATAAGTTTAATGTGTTAGGTTGATACAATTTAAAAGGTAAGGTTTGAATATGGTTTAATAATGTAAGAAATGGAAATGCATAAGTTTAAATATGTAAAAGATGATTGATATAAGTACTTGGAAGCTAAACTTGAAATATGGTGTATGTTTGATATGGAATATTGAGTTAAGTGCATATGAGTTATTAATTTGGTTTATAAGTGATGAATATGTGAATTGTATGTCAAATGTGGTGATAGAATGTATTAAGTGCATAAAGGATTGGAGAAAGGGTAAATTGTGCAAAGTGAGGTTTATAGTGCATACAGTGTATGCTTGATGTATGTTTATGTGAATAATATGTTTTGTGATGTTTTTACATCTTATCGGAGTGTTATATGTGAAAATAGGTGAACTGTTGAGTACTCCAGCTTGAATTGTCGGATGGCAAGCCGACTAAGGCTTTTGACAGTGAATTGGGGGACAAAGTGGTTAAATTGCAATAAAGGTGAGTCTATATGTATAATCATACATGATTTGCATCATATATCATATGAAAAGTCATTTGTACTGATAAACCAACATTTGTTATATTACAGTACTTACAGTGCATATTGGCCCGTAAATAAGCCCGCCGAAACGACCTAAAATGACCTAAACTTTGTCTGTCCATAAAATGAAATCCAGAAAGCCAATTGAGCCACCACTTGACCCAGTCTTCCAGTCTCGACCTAAGCTTTAAAATGGTACGTCATGGTCCACCTAAATCCTTTGGCAACATAGTTAACTAGAAACTACTAAAAAATCCCAAAATGGACCCGTAACGGCGAGTGTCAGTTGCGGCAGCGCAATTGGGCCCGCCAGACTTTTTTTTGATATTACCCAAATTTGTTCTAATATTAATTATAAATATATATATGATTTTGTCACAGCTATATGAGTTCTATTTATGCTATATTTATTGTTATATGGAGACACTCCAATATGGTATTATAACATGGCTACCTCGATGGTGTAGCGGCTAATTCCATCAACTGTGTGCACACTGGTGTTTTATGGGACCCTTGCTAGAGAGTGATCTTATATTCTATAGTCATAGGGACTGATCACCCTTACGTAAAGTGGTCAGTGTGTTTATGGGACCCTTACTAGGGAGGGATGTTATATTCTCTAGTCGTACGGGTTGATCTCCTTACGTAAAATAGTTTATGCACTTTATGATAGTGTTGGAGTATTGAATTACAGATAGTGTGATTGCACTTTTCATATAACCCAAATCCTGTTATATCATATGTGCGTTGACTCGTGCACTGGATATTTACATGAATATTGATATGGATACTTATATGAATTTTGATATGGATATTTAAATGGATACTGGTTAAACTCTTTACTTGTTATCTTATATTGAATCTATATGCCATATATGGGTAATCATGATATTATGAACATCTATTGCATTTTTATACATATGGATTCACTGAGTATTTTAATACTTACCCCCTTAGTTGTTATCATTTTCAGGTCTGCAGTGAGGCTCGTATTCCATAGGCACCTCCTATCCTCCCCGTGGAATTTTGAAACTTGTGACATGTAATATTCCAGTCCCAAAAGTATATGTAAATAATTATACAATATAGAGGTTCCATGATATTGTTATCTAAGGAGTGGCCTGTATATGTGTGTGATTGTATATTTTATGGTTTTGCATATATATTATTATGCTATATATGGATATAGTTTGATATACAGATATATATATATATATATATTGAGTTGATATTGGAGATCCAGAGTGATCATTGATGATAAAGATAAGAGTATTGATGATACAAATATATATTGGAAGTGCTTATTTGCATGATTTCAGCTGGGCATAGCCATATTTTAGAGGAAATGCTGTCGAAATTTCAGCAGCATTATTAAGCTATTTAAGCTTATTTAATGTATTGTTTGCCATATCATATAGTTAATTAGGTTCTTTATGGTACTGGTAGCTTAGGCAACACCCGTACCCTAGGACCGTCACGGCTCCCCAGGTTAGGTCGTGATAAGGTTATAGAGGAATAGTGAATAAGTATAGTATGGGTAGAGTTAAGGGAACCATCAAGCATAGGAATTCCTATATCATCATTTGTTATATTCGTCAAGTATGTATAAGTATTCTGCGCTTCTGTAATATACTTAGTACGTGTTCTATTTTTCTGACAATTTACAGAGATGTCTGATGATAGAGACGGAGGTACCAAAGAGGCAGAGGTAGCCTCTAATGAGTCCCTGGTCAGGGAGATTTCTATTTTTGAGGGACCATTTAGATCCTATCGGTCTACAGGGGATACAGAGAGGGCTGATGACCTTTGGAGATATGAGATGATGAGGGGGATGATGGATCTGTGTAGGGAGATAGCAGAGTTGAGGCGAGAATGACGGAATGTACCGCCACCTCTAGTACCGGCAGCAGTGCCACCCGTTGTTGCACCTGCTGCAGTACCGTTTGCTCCAGCACTTATACAACCAGCTGTGGCTCCTGAGGAGCCTGTAGTGTAGGGAGGCCGCAAAGTGATATATGAGGGTGGAGTGACTATGAGGGTGGAATGACTATGTTTAGCTTTCTGAAGCTAAATCTGCCCGAGTTTAGGGTCGATAAAGGCAGTGATCTCGTGGATTCTCTAGAGGAGATCAAGAAGGTAGTTGGGAGACTACCTTGTTCTGATATCCGAGTAATTGAGCTCCTGGGATTGTTACTGAAATGGAAGGCATGGGCTTGGTTTTCGAGGAGGATGAAGCCCATACTGTATGGTGGGCATCCACCCTCATAGGCTGAGTTTCGACAGGGTCTAATAGATGAGTTCATTACTGAAGGGGTGAAAACCAGTAACTTGATTCAGTTTGAACAGTTAGAGCAGGGGGACAGGATTGTAGAGGAGTATGCAGAGGAGTCCATTAGACTGAGTAGATATGCTACTCACATTGTTCCTACTGAGGCTATTCTTATCATGTAACACCAAGTCACAACCGAGCCTAGTATAGTTAAGCAGCTTCAGGAAATTTCTGTTAATTGATTAGAAATTAATTTGATGTACTTACGTGTGTATTTGATTATTAATTGATTATTTGAAAAATAAATGATAATAAAATAAATAAATAAATAACAATAGCCAAATTAGGTTACAAAAATGGTACAACTAAATTGCAAAAGGAAATAAAATTTAGGGAATTGATTGATATTTTAAAAGGACTAAATTAAAACAAAAGTGTAAGATTAGGGGGTGAAATGGCAATTCACTCATCTTGATTTAATAAAGCAATGTATTGGTGTATTGAAATCCAAGGGATGCATGTGTAGGTTGTAAAATGCTCTTTATGAGATTGAATGCATGGGATTGGGTGGAAAATCCCACTAACTCTTAAAATAATCAAACAAATTCTGCATCTTTCTTCTTCTTTCAAAGAAAAATGTGAGCAAGGAAAATAAAAGAAGAAAAATTTCTTCTTTGCTTCGGCCATTATAGGAAAATCAAGGTTTTGGAGTTAATTTTAAAGCTTATCATTAATAACTTCTATTTCTTCAAGCAAAGCTCAAATTTTCATTTTCTTAGGAGGTTCGGAGCAGGTAGAGTTTCGGCCACTCTTGGAAGTTAAAGGTAGGTTGAAAATTCTAGTTGTTTATTTTTAATTGAAAGTTAAATATTGAGTTTAACGATTGATTTGAAGGATTAAACCTCAAATGGGTAGAAATTAAAGATGGCAGAATAGATGGGTATAAATTTAGGGGACAAATGTTGGTGTGCTATAATGGAGCAATTGGTTGTATAATTGTTGTTAAATGAATTCAATAGATGCTAATTGAATGATTAAATTGATGTTGTATATCAATTTTGAAAAGGGCATTGTAGACGAATAGGGAATTAGGGTTAGGTGTGAGGAATTCTTGCATATTGTTCCAATTGAGAATTTAAATTTCAAATTGATATATTGAATTGACAAATTGAATTCTAAAAAGTGGAGAACAAACAAATTGGAGGGAAACCCTCTTGTGCTGAATGCCCTAGCTTGGGGAAAATAAAGAATTGACTTGGTTTTGGTAAAATTGAATGTTTGAATGTTTAATTGGTAGTTTGAATTGCTCAATTTTAAGTATAATTGGAAGAATCATTAATGGATTGGGAAAACCCTTTTAGACTGAACCTATCTTAGGGAAAAATGATAAACTTGACTTGATTATGTATAATTAAGTTTGAAATTAGTGAATTGATGTGTTTAATTGTTGAATTATGAAGTTGAATTGGAAAAACTAATCTTAGATGGCATAACCCTAATTAGGCCGAATTGCTTTTCAACTAGGGTTAGGGTTATAAGGTGATTTATGTGTATAATTTGTTAAACATGTGTAATATGTTTAATTGATAGATATTTGATGCAAATAGGAAGTAATTAGTGCACTTGAAATGAGATTGAGATGAGTTTAGGTCTTTATGACCTATGAAGTTGAAAATACTTTGGCATGAAACCTATGCTTGAACATGAGCCCAAACTTACTTTAACATATTTATATATATGTGAATTAATGTGTTGTATAAAGAAAATGAGGTTTAAATATTTATAGCCCAAGTTGGGATTTAGACGAATGGCCTATATGCACAAAAAGGGTAAATTTGCCATTTGAAATGAAATATGACCATTGATTGTATATATGTATATATTTGATGTGTATTGTGTATATATGTGATGATTTGAAGTCTTACAGAGAGTAAATACATATATATAGGCGAGCCTCCCAAGGAAGGGACAAGTCGGGTAGTCACCGCGACAATTAGGGGGTCTTCGGGCTAGCTATGTAACACCTTAGCCTAAACCCTAATAGGGACCTTTTAGGGAAATAATTTTTCCTTTCTTATTGATGTGTTATATTATGTGTGAATGCATGGAATATATGTATATGCATGTTATATGACCTAATTTTTAGGTCTAGAG
>CANXYC010584088.1:0-10349 GCA_948193065.1 Aleurites moluccanus | reverse complement strand
AAAAGACATTAAACATACACACTATACATCACATTGTACAATTGACACTTTTCCATTTCTTTATGCATCAAACACATTCTATCACCACATTTGACTTACTTTTCATATATTCACCACTATTATGCCAAGTTAAGAACTCATATACACTTAGTTCAACATTCCATCGTTTAAACCTATTAAACATCAAAGCATTAAATCACTCCTTTGAACACTACATTTCGGCCAAACATGAAATCCATTCAAATGGATTTCTTTCCATCAAATGGCTACTAATTCAATACATATGCATCAAATACAACACATTTGAACTAAAATTACATCAAAATAGCATCTTTGAATCATACCTTTTCCTATTAGGGTTTCCTTCCAACTTTTTGATTTTCTTCCAACCTAAACACATATTTGTTACCAATTAACATCAAAGAATATCTTAGGATCAAAACTAAACCAAAAGAATGGTAAAATCACTTACTTTTCCAATAGTTCTTTGAAAACTTCAAAGTTTTGATTTATCCACTTTTCTTAAGGCTAGATTTGTGTTTAGAATGATGGAATTAACAAGTTTAAATAAAAAAAAATGCAAGAAAACAACTTGGTTTGGTGATGGACAATGGTGGCCGAAACCTATCAATGGAAGAAAGAGACAGTTGAATGGAAAATTGGCTAAGGAAGATGAAGAGGTGTGAAATATCACCTTAAATATCAAATTGGCAATCCTATGCATTGATCTTGTGGCAAAAATTATGAAACCTAGCTTACTAACCATTCAATTCTTGATCTTTTCATCCAATGGTTTGATTTAGGTTAGCCTAAAATGATACCATAGGCTTGCATATGCCAAATAAGTCTATATTCCAAAGGAAAAGATTAAACTACCCCTAGTTCGAATCAGATCCCTATCCGAGCAACTTTTCTCAGAATTATTTTCTACCGGCTTTAATCTTCCAACAATAATTCATATGACCATTATGCCTCTATTTTAATGTCTTAATATTCTCTTTTATCATCAAATATGATGTTAATTTCATTAAAAACTCAATGGGTGTGAAATGACCATTTTGCTCCCAGTATACCAAAAACTCAATTTTATCCGATTGCTTCCTAACAGCTTTTAAACCCCCTCTATTCATACAAACACTTCATATAATATGCAAACATGTCAAATTCAAGCATAAACATATAAAAATTCATAACTTTCAAGTCAAATCAAAATTCCCCTAGGTTATCCTTTGTGGTTTAGGTTATAGGTTTAACTGAGGTGTTACACATCATAATACACAACATATCCTCCCTCACTATATGGTAAAGCTAGGATAGGTGCGGTCGTGAGATAAGTCTTAAGCTTATGAAAGCTTCCTTCATAGTCATTTGTCCATACAAACTTCACCTGCTTCTGAGTGAGCCTAGACAATGGAGTTGCAATCTTGGAGAAATCCTGCACAAATCTCCTATAATAGCTTGCCAAACCTAAGAAACCCCGAATCTCTGACACATTCATAGGTCTAGGCTAATTAAGGATTGCATCCACTTTCCTTAGATTGACCTTAAGTCCTTACTTACTTATCACATGCCCCAAGAAGCAAACACTATCCAACCAAAACTCGCATTTGGAGAACTTAGCAAACAACTAATGCTCCCTCAAGGTCTACAGTACAATCCGTAGATGTTCTTCATACTCCTCCTTACTCTTGGAATACATAAGGAGGTCGTCGATGAATACAATGACAAACTTGTCCGGAAATAGCTTGAACACCTTATTCGTCAAATCAATAAATGCAATTGGTGCATTTGTTAAGCCAAATGGCAACACCAAGAACTCGTAGTGGCCATATCTAGTCTGAAATGCTGTCTTAGACATATCTTCCTTCTGAATCCTTAATTGGAGATAACCTGACCTCAAGTCGATCTTAGAAAAATAACTTGCCCCTTGTAATTAATCAAACAAATCATCAATTCTGGGTAACAAATACTTATTCCCAACAGTCACCTTATTAAACTGTCGATAATCAATTCACAACTGCATCTAATCATCCTTCTTCTTGATAAATAGCACTGGTGCACCCTATAGTGAGCCACTAGGTCTAATGAACTCTTTGCTAAGCAAATCCTGCAGTTGCACCTTTAGCTCTCTCAATTTTATTGGTGCCATGCAATATGGAGGTATGGAGATAGGATTCGTCCTAGACAATAACTCAATATCGAATTCAATCTCCGTCTCTGGCGGCAAACCTGGCAATTCTTCAAGAAAAATATATGGATACTCATTCACAATTGTAATATGCTCCAATCCCTTCACTTCCTTCTGAGTATCACGAACATATGCCAAGTAACCTTGGCAACCCTTCCTTAGCATCTTCCTCGCCCCAATGGCGGATATCACATTGAAAGTTACTTCACTCCTTTCCCCTTGAAACTTAAACTCCTCACCCTTAAGTGGTTGAAGACTATCTTATTCCGATTGCAAAATACTTAGACAACCAATCCATGCCCAAGATAACATCGAACTCTAACACCGGCAATTCAATCAAGTCTACCTCCAAACTCTTTCCATCAATACTAACAATATATGCAGGATAGAAATTTCAGACCTCAATCTCCTCCTCTAAGGGAGTAGACACAACTATCACATCATCAAGCAACTCACACAACATACATAACTTCTTAGCAAAGTGAGATGATATGAAAAAATGAGATGCTCCTGAATCAAACAATACTTTTACATCCTGAGCTTGGATAGGAAGAATACCTGTGACAACTGCATTAGAGGCTTAGGCCTCCTATTGATTGAGTGCAAAAACTCTCCATCTTCTTCTACCTAAAGAAGTCTGACCTGGAGCTTGAATTGCAGATGAACTTGATCCTCGACCCACTTTTGTACCTCTGTTATAACCTCGACCTGCCCTAGCTTGAGCACTACTGCTTCCCACTCTCTCTATATGAACTATAGACTGTGAAGCTAGTGGTCTCACGGTAGTCACTGTCCGTGGGCAATCTTTCACAAAATGTCCAAACTGTCTATAGTGCAAACAAGCCCCTATCTCAATATGACATGGTCCTAAATGCCTCTTCCCACAAGTAGGACACTGAAAATTTTTCCCCGAAGTTGCAGAACTACTTATGCTACTACTCATTTATGAAGTAGGTCTAAAAGGATTGGGCTTGTACTGTGATCTCTCTGGGTATCCTCTGAACCCACTCTAAGGAGTATACTGCCTCAAAATATCCATCCTCCTCACTTCATTGCTATCCCTGTTAGTCCTAGAGGAACCCTCTACTATAGCTTTCTTCTTCTACTCTCTTTTTGCTTTCAGTTCTATTTCCCGATTCTCAATCATTCTGGCCTTATCCAAAAGTTAGGAATATGAGTCAAACTCATAAGCAGCTAACACATGAAACAATGAAGGAATCAAACCTCTCTAGAAGTGTTGAATTAGATCAGCCTCTATAGAAACCAATGATGGAGCATACTTACTTAGCTGACTAAACCTCATAGCGTACTCTGATATGCTCATTTCCATAATTTGAACCAACCATTCAAACTCTACAGCTTTAGCCTCTCTTACAATTTCTGGAATAAACTTATCCATAACCATGATCTTAAATTGTTCCCAAGTAATATCCATACCAGCCCGAAGTAAACTAGTCACACTTCTCTTATACCAATCTCGGTCATCATTCCACATCAAGTGTCCCACAAACTCCACTGCCCTTCTATCTGGTATCTTTAAAAGCTGAACCTTATCCTCTATTATCTTAAGGAAATCAGTGGGATCCACATCTCCCCCATACTTCGGAGGCTTGAGTTTCATAAACTTCTCGAAAGACACTTCCTCAACCTGTGGCATAAAAGGTGGTGGTGGAGGAACCACTGGTAGAACAGGAGCTACGGGTGTTGGAGGAACTGGTTGTTGCAATCGCTGTGTGATAAACACCTTCAATCTCTCATAGTTCTGTTGCATCTGATCAAATCTCTGTGCTACCGTAACATCCATTTGAGGTGCAGATAGAGGAATCACTCCCTCTCCGACACGGCCCACAGAACCCTCCTCTAAATGATCTTCCCTTCTAGGGCGGCCTCGTCCACGCCCATGACCTCTACCTCTTCTTGGAGGCATCTCGATGCTGATAAAGGAAAACAAACAACTTAAATTCATAACATGATGGCAAACACAGATCTATACTAAAGGAATACAAAATAATGACAAGACATGAATCCAATGCTCCATAGTTTACTTATTCCAATGCTCTGTAATTTACTTATTCAATCACACTTAAGCCAGTGAACTTATACATCTATCTAACTATCTATAAATTAAACTTATAGCTTTGATACCACCTTTACCCTAAAATCAAAAGTGTAACAGTCCTAGGGTAAGGGTGGGCTTAAGGTCACCATAAATCCATAGAACCCAAACCTGGATTAACAATCCTCAATAATATTTTATAACCATGCAATATACTTCAATATATAGATAATCCATCAATACAATATCACTTGTTCCTTATCTATCAAAAGACAAAATACTATCATTTATAAGGAACAAAGATTACCAATAAGCTCATTCTAATACAATTCAATCTATATATATATATATATATATATAACAATAGTAACAATGATTTATGTATTTTTATTGTTCATAAACTATTATTATTATTGTTATATGTGTGTGTGTTTGTGCCTATAAAGAAATGTCACCTATCAATGTGACGATAGAACAACCATCAATGTATACCATCCATCCATTAAGATACTACGATCTCATACCATACGTATGCTTGATCAGAACATACATCCCAGAGTTGATAGGCCTCCCCTAAGTAAAGCCACTGATACAATTTGACCTTATCAGCTAGGTCACTGGTCCACATAGTCCAATGATTTCTCTTTCATTAGAAAGGCATTTAAATCATCAATAGCCATACTATCGATACAATGAACAATGGGTGGGTCTAGAGACCTCACATTATCAATACCATTAACAATATTAAATAGGTTTTAATAATTGCATATGACCCAAATGGTCTTTTAAAGGTAATACATTTCAATGATGGCCTAAGGCCCAATGATATTGCAATATCAAAATAATAGTATTCAATATGAATTTTAGTCCAAAAACAATGACTAAACTTCATTAAAGAGCAATATATCAAGTGTGGATTTCATAACAAAAAATAAATTATTTCGTAACTTACCTCAATCTAAAGCAAATAGCTCAATTATCACCATAATCAACAATCCTTGAGTCCTTGGGTTCACCAAGCCTAAAATAATAAATTTTCGAAAATGGGTCAATTAAGGTTTCCTCCCCCAAAGCCATTATACAAAAAATTATAGGATTTTATACCCCTTAGTACTCAATAAAATAATTTCTAATACCAATTAAACTATTAAATGAAGAGTTACTATTCACCATACTATTCACATAAAACTATTAAATCTCACAACTCCCATAACAACTATAATCAATGGCAATAAATTATCATAAAAGATTGCTAACAATCTATAACAACTAATCTAACAATGTCATAATCCATAAACAACTATAGAAGCAAAGGTTTAGGATTTACCTTCAAAACCTGATAAGAGATTTCTTGAGAAAAGAAGCCCTTGAAGTAATTTGATGCCTTAAAATATGTTTCCCATAAAGAATCTTTGAAGAAAATAGCTATTTGGATGATCAAAGAACAATATGACTAGTTGAGGAAAGGAAAGAAATGAGAAGAAGAAAATGAAATTTGGTTTACAGTTTTCAAAAATCTGAAAATAACTTTTATTATATAGAGTCCGAAATCTCACACCCGTGAAGAATAAGTTTCACACTCGTGAACAATAAAAGGTCAATTTTTTCGTATTTAGACAAAGAGCAAAATAACGGTCGTGATTAGAGTTCACGCCCGTGAAACATCAAAGTTTAAATTCATGACCGTGATAAGATTTCACGTCCGTGAAAACAATAAGTTCAATTTCATCAAGGCAAAAACTTCTCAAAATCATTCTAACACTTACCAAAATAACTTTAAGGTCAACTAACACACTCTAAACAATATTTATAACAAAAAAATAATTTTATAACAATCAATCAATACAATCTATAACAATCAATCAATACAATCTATAATCACAATCAATATAATCTATAATCATGGGACCATCGATAACCTCATGCAACCGTACAAATCGAAATCTTGTGCGTTACACTTATTTGAATAAATTAAATGAAGAAAAAAATAAAAAATAAAAGTATAAAAAATAAAAATAATTAAGATAGTATTATAATATTTTTAATATATTATAAAACAATTATTTTCGTTATATTTCTCTATTATTCTTTTTTTTTTTATTGAATATTATTGTGATTGATAATTTAATTTTTATATTAGTACATAAAAATATAAATATTGATGCAAGACTAATTTAAAAATTTATTATAATAATAATAATTATTTATATAAAAATATAATTATTTTATATTTATATTTTTATATAAAATAATATTTATATATTCTTACTTTTTTATAACACATGAAAATTAATTAAAAATATCTTTTTACAAACTAGTTATACGCATAGTAGATTTTTTGCCCCATGATTCTATTTGATAAAAATGATACATTAATTATTTATTTCAATATATATTTTATAAAAGACTATTAGCTTGAAACTTTCTGAATTTTTTGGCTTTTTATAATTCTATCATATATCCATTTAAAATATGATATTATACCTCAAACTTCTAAAGTTCTTCACAATTATATTTTTTGATTAAAACTGCACATTTGAATTTTTCTCTCTTAGTGACATATAACATATATTAAAAATATAAAAAATATATTATTATTTAATCCTTCATATTTAATTCAATAAACAAGTACATCCCATATAATACTTCAAAGCTAGTTCATTGTTTTTCTAGTTCATTGTTTTTCTAACTATGTTTTTATTATGTTAATAAATGTGTTTAGGTTTTATAGTATGAATAATTAATGGATTATACATTATGGATTAATGTTTGCTAAGTTAGATGGTGTTTGAACTTGTATGATTTTTAAGAGTGATTGATTAAAATGCTAGCTAATTGTTCGAGGTTACAAAATTAAATTTAAGTAGTTAAATCCTTGAGGAGGAGATTTTGATGGTGGTAACGAGTGTAAATCATATTTAACTCTATTGAATTTTTCTTATGTCCGAATTACTTAAATTGAACCTTGCAGGTAACGAGTGTGAAGTCTAAGTAATGTTCATGAAAGGGTATTAATAAATATTATCCATTTGGTAACGAGCAGGATTTGTTGTCTATCTAAAATTGGCTAAATTTTGAAAATTTAGTGACAAGCATTACTCATCTAGAATACCTGTAAATAACCTCCATTTGACCTAAGGCAAAATTGTAAGTAATGAGCTTTATCCAGTAATGAGCGTTACCCATAATGTAACCTTTGTTACCTATTATGGACTATAAAAGAAAATTTATTTTTAGTCGGTACTTTGGTGTTTCTTTCTCTTTCTTTTTTCATTCTAGAATCCTCTAAATCCTAACATACAAATTTATCTTTGTACACTCAAAACCACCAATATTTACTTAAATCTTGAAGAAAACATCAACAAGAAGTTCCTCCAGTTATTCTCCTTTTCAAGAAATCCCAAGTTGTGAGAGAAAGAGGTAACTTTTGCTACCTTCTTTTTAAGTTCTATTTGAGCTTAGCATAGTTATAGGAGTTATTTATGAGTTATGAGTTAGTATTTATTGACATTAACGACATGTGTTAATTATTAGTTTGAAAGGTAAAAGTATTAATGGCTATTAAGTGAATAGTAACGTCTTCTTTATACCTTCCATAAATCTTCTATTAATGGTTAAATTGGAGTTAGAAAACATCTAAATAGACTTCAATGAGTCTGGTATCATAAAGACTTGACTTGAATCTTCTTAGATAAGAAGACCCTGATTTTGCAATATGTTAAATTTATTTGTGGGCAAAGTAAACCAAGGTCTTTGAGGTAATTTGTATAAAGTTAAAGGTGATTTGAACTACATTGAAAGGTTATTGTAAAGTGATATGAGTTATGAAATGTATTAATATGGTAAACCACTACGATTCATTTTTGTTGTTATCTCTTTATTGTATATATGTTCTTTCTATATTGTATTATTGTTATTGATAATCATATTATTGCAATTGTAATTATTTATTCAACCTTCCTTCTTAATAAACTATATTAATTCATTGATAATGACTTAGTTATCGATCTTTGGATTAAGTTCATTAATAAACCTTATTATTCTTTATCATTGACTGTTGTTATTGGGCTAAAGGCCATTGATTATTGATTATAATTAATGAGAATCCACTTAGGTCATTATATGTTTATTATACCTAACCAAGCCGTAACCAAACCATGGATAATATTTATGACAAAATATCCTTCCTAATAAGCGAGAATTCATTAGATAGTGTGCATTAATGACTCAGCTAATAGAGTCTGAATTATTAATATTTCCACCTTAGAGACCATCCTATTCTAGGCTTATATTTTACTCAAGCATATGTTAATTTTTATAGGAAGTGTTAGTGCGCTACTATTATTATTGTTACTATTTGTTCCTTCACGTACGTAATTATTGTTCATTGATCCTATTAAAATTATTTTATTAATACATGTGTAATTATTTATGTATATGATTCATAAATGAAGTCTGTCTTAGACCCATCTCTTTGGATGTCTCCTAGAAATGGCTAGTAGAGTAGACTGTAGATTTACCCTGTACTTTTCACCCCACTCTCCTCATGACCTTATTTGGAGAAGCTTTCAACCTTAGCCTTCTTTTTATGTTCCTTAGATGACCTCACTTCCATCTCCCTATTGTCTATCACCCTTGCCTTATCCACAGTCTTGGAGAAGGAATCAAACTCATGAGTGGCCAAAACTCAAAAAAATGGAGCAATCAACATTCTTCTAAATCTCTGAATTCTTGCCTCCTCATTGGATACCAAAGTCGGAGCAAAGCTAATCAATTGCTTAAATCTCTTGGCATATTCTGAAACTAACATATCAAAGGTTTACACAAGCCTTTCAAACTTGAAGGCTCTTGCCTCCCTGACACTTTCAGGGAGAAACTCATTAATCATTGACTCCTTGAAGTGTTCCTATATAATCTCTTAATCTCCTCGGAGCAACCCATTTTTATTTCTTTTGTACCAGTCTCTAGCATCCTCCTTTATTATATGCCCAACAAACTCTACTACCATTTAGTTAGGGATTCTCATAATATGTGCCTTGTCTTCGACCTATTTCATAAATTTTATAGGGTTTACATCACCCTTATATTCCAATGGCTTGTGCTTTAAGCATTCCTTAAAAGAAACTTCTTTAACTTGTGGTACCACTTATAGCAGCGGAGGAGCCATAAAAGGGGGAACTATAACAACCATGGGTGGTAGAGGGACCGATTGTTGTCTTTGCTGAGTGATGAACTCCATCAATAATTCATAGTTTCATTGTAATGGTCTAATCTTTGGGCCATAGCAATCATATCAACTGGTGGAGCTGGTGTTTTATCTACCGAACCCTCATCCAATGGTATAATAGAAGTAACAATCTTGTGACTACATCCACATCTTAAAGGCATCATACTATAAATTGATAAGAATAAATGAAATGATCTTAAACTTTATAACATAATGGTATATGTAGATCTATATCAAAGAAAGACAAACTAATGACGTGAAAGAATCCTATGCTCCATAGTTTACTTAGTCATGCATACACTTAGGCTAAATTCCACAATCGCTCTATACAACTGCTCTGATACCACCTTTGTCACACCTGACTCTATTAGTGTGATGGTATTAGGGCATGGATAGGTGTAAGACCACCAAATACACATATAACTCATGCAATCAATGCAATTCCCAGATCATTAACAATTAAGTAAGTGATTAGTGGAAAGAATTACTGAGAAGTAAGTTATGAAATATATAAATGTACATTTCTCCTTATGAGATAAATTATTAAATATTCATGTATATGCTTTGTGATATGAATCCTTTATTGGATTACCTTCTTCATGTAAACACGTAATGTATAAATGACTTGGTTACTTCTTGAATCAAGATCATGAACAAGCTTTTGATATGTATGATATATGGTCTCTTGACCAAAGCTGAAATTTTGTGAACCTCTTATTATGAAAACCTATGAGATGCATAAGTATAGAACGCTTTTCCCAATGAGAGTAAATTCATTGGTCCATATGCACAATGGGAGCCCAGCTGATAGGGTTTTTATCAGTGTTCCACCTAGAGGGGGCCATGAGCTCTAGGCATATGCCCGCGCAAGCATATGT
>CANXYC010583928.1:0-20652 GCA_948193065.1 Aleurites moluccanus | reverse complement strand
GGCATGGTTTTGGTGCAATTTCGACATTGCCCCAAATATCAACAAACATGCACATGGAAAGCAATTTATGGGCAACAACCACAAATCAAAAATCTTCATCAAAAGCATCAAATAAGCCAAGAAAATACAAGCCAAAGGTATGAACAAAAACAAGGCAAAAAGGCACAATTAGGGTTCGGCCAAGAACCCTTTTTCACAATTGGTTTCCAAATTTCAATTTATCAATTTGGGCAAGTAAATTGATGTATAGTAGACTCACCTAAACCTCCAAATCACCAAAAACAATGAAATTGCTAGCCAATTCCTCAATCCTCGGTTTAGGCCAATTTCGACTATTTTTTCCGAATGAGTTTTCTACAATGAAATGAACATCAATTAAATACCGATTAATACCCAATTGACTTATTCTAAAGCCAATTTACACATCCTAATCCATATACTAAAAATCAAAAGTCACAACTTCAATTTAGGGTTAGAAAATTAGGAATAATTGTTTAATGCATCAATTGATGCAATTAAACCATTTACCCATTCCTTTTATCATCAATTTAACCTATTTAAACCAAAAAATCAAACAAACAAACCATTTACCTCAAAAACCCTAAATGGCTGAAAATTGCTTCTTCCTTATTCTTTAATTTTTTTTTATTTTTTATGGTTAATTTTGGTTGTTTATAGTTTGTATGGTTTTAGTTCAGTGTTTAGAACAATTTCCCTTCACAAACTTGAAAGGAAAAATCAATGGAAATGGAAGAAATGGCTCACGGCAAGAACGGGAAGGAAATCAAAAAATTGTGTCCAAAAATTGTCTAAGTGTCCTTTATATAGTAGGACAAAATAGGCAAATTACACTTTGGTCCTCCAATTTTTCAAAATTTGCTTTTGGTCTTTTTTCGCTCGGTAATTTATTCCAAAAATTCCGAATTCAAAGTGGATGTTTAAACATCATATTTTAATTAATAATAATTAATAAAAATAGTTTCAGAGTCATTCTAAAACTCGGACTGACGAATTTTCACTATTCACCGAAAGTACTCTTTTGCTCGTTTTAGCAGTGTTCTTTAATATTTTCTCAAATTTCTTTTTACTGTATTCACACATGAATGTACCTTATCATTAACTCTCAAACCAAATTCAAAAATTCATTCGTCGTCCGTTCCGCTATTTTTACAGCTGCGATATCGGTACCAATGATTTTCAAAAAAAGTTCTCGTTTCACTCTAACTGATTTTCTAAAATTATTATTGGTCATTTCAATGATTTCAATCTATATACTGAGAATTTTATTCACTAAAACCTGTTATGCATTGGAAAGAAAGGTAAGTTATCTCCGAGGTATATTGGACCGTTCAAAATTATGGATAAAGTTAGAGAGATTTCTTACCTATTGGCACTCCCACTGAACCTGGATAGTGTGCATCTAATATTTCATATATCTATACTTCACAAGTATGTTTTGGATTTTTCATATTTGTTACAAGTTTAGCCATTAGATATTAATCAAGACTTGAATTATGAAGAAGTTTCTATAGCAATTGTTGATAGATTGGTTAAACGACTTCAGAATAAGAATATATCTATAGTAAAAATAAGAATACTATGGTAAAAGTCTTGTGGCAGAATCAATCTATAGAAGAATGTACTTGGGAAAGTGAACTCAGTATGCAAAGCAAGTATCCATAATTATTCCAGACTTAAGGTAATTATCTTTTATGAAATTTGAGGACAAATTTCTTTAAGGGAAAAAGAATGTAATACCCAAGATCGACTTTGCAGTTCTAACTAAGATATTATGGTTTATGAGTCAATTTTTTGTGTTGTTTGATATGTTGAGTCTCTAGTGTTATTTATGGCTTGTGTCTGCTCTGTCATCTATTAGACTGGTTTGTTAGAGATTTTAGAAGTGTGGTTTGAAGTTTCATAAGTGTTAAAATTGATTTTGAAAGATGAAAATCTTAAGGAGACTTTTTTTTTTAATGGGCGTTACCCTTACAATAAGGACCCTGAAGCCTTATAATAAGCGTTACACATCTATAATGGGCCTACAAATCCTTCTGTCTAAAATTGATCAATTTCATGAGAATCTAATTTAAATGATTAGTGACGAACATTATATTTTATAACGGGCATGTCACACCCCAACTCCAGTGGTGCGATGGTCCTAAGGTAAGGGTAGGTTTAAGGCCACCATAAACCCGTAGAACTCACATATCCTGGATCTTATACACAAATATATACCAAATACAATATCATATAATATCATACAATGATCATTTCTATAAATTCAATTAAACATCAATCATATTTTTACCATTATCATTTCATAGCTTTCTCTTGTTCCTTACTGATCAAAAGATGCATCCCACATCACTAAGAAACAAGAGTACCCAAAAGGGTAACAATTCATACATCAAAATATTGTTATTCCCAAATGACCAACTACGGAGCTCTAGAGTACACTCCAATACATATAGTGTCATAATACCATTTAATAAATACACATAATCATATATCAAAAGAATTATAATGGAAGCTTCTTGGGATGAACAAGTCAAGAAGCTCGATCCTCTCTATTAGCTCCCTCACGAGCTACACTATGAACATCATAAATTAAGAATCTGAATGTCGAATCATAATCATGGATATATATATATATATATATATATATATGGGTGTGAAAGAATCACAATCTTTTACTTGAAGGAACATGAGTGCTTATAATAATTAGCACTATCTAATCATATCGCAAATCAAATCATGGTTCTTATTTGGAATATAAAATGCCCACAAAGAATGGCATTATCAAATCTCATCTGATAGAACTGATCTCATGTCATATCATACGTATTAGTAGCCTTGCTACTTTAACGTGAACGCATGCTTGGCCAGACATATGCCTAGAGCTCATGGTCCCCTCTAGGTGGAACACTGATAAAAACCCTATCAACTGGGCTCCCAAAGTGCACAATGGACCAATGAATTTACTCTCATTGGGAAGAGCGTTCTATCCTTTGGGTCATGTGGTTTCAATCTCATAAGAAGCATATTGGTCGCAAGACCATCAACATATATCATCATTCGAATCGAGTTTAATAAGTAAGAAGCATATGAACTTGATCCAAGAAGGTTGATCAAGTCATTTACATTATATACATATATATAAATATGGATGAACAAATTTAAGAATGCTTGATCATATTATTTCAAAGAAACAAGATACGAATGAAATGTTCATATTTACCTCTTACACAATTTCTCTTAAATTTTTCTTTAGCAATTTGCTCAATTCCAACTCCTCAATTACTTTGACTTCCTCCTCCTAAGAAATTTCCCCAAATATTCAAAATTAGGGTTTTTTTCAAATCAATAATATTTAATATGATTTCTGAATATTTAATCATCTTAGAGTTTCTATTCTTGATTCCCATCCTCAATTTAATTCATCTCTTAAAGAAAAACCTGCATTTAATTCAAATTTACTGTTCATGCTACTATTCATGACAGTCCTAAAATTATGATTTCTTCCACATTAATTATCATTAATGACTTCAAATTGCTTGCAATAAATTCTATACATCTTTTATTAATTATTTTAACCAACAGACTTATATAAATCTAGAGAAAATAACTTTGGAAGAAAAATTTACCTTATTTCCTCAACACTAAAATTTCTGAGATTTCTTGCTTACATTCGATGATTTCTGCCTTAATATAGAATAATCTGAAAGTCTAATGCATTAATTTGAGTATTAATACCTTAGAAAATAAAATGGAACTATTCTGAGAAAACACTGGAATTATCGAAGAAAGAAGGAAGGAAAAATCATGAAAAAAAATGCTACTGGGTTGCTGGGTTTAAATAGACCACTGCCATAGAAATCTCACTTGCCATCTCGTCAATCTGCCTCGGCAAAGCTACCTCGCATGTGCCAGCTTGCCATTCCCAGCTCGCATTTCCCCAGCTCGCCAAATCGATCAAGAAATGCCACTTCGCTAATCCAGCTCGCATATGCTGCCTCGCCAAACTCTCCTCGCGAACTCTTCCTCGCGTATGCCGCCTCGCAAATGCCACCTCGATAGTGCCTCTTCGCTTCGCCTATCTCCCTCTTCGCCAAATCCTGCTCGCGAACTGCCACTTCGCGTGTTTCCTCTTCGCCTTTCTTCTTCGCTAAATCCTCTTCGCCAAATCCTCTTCGCCAAATCCTCTTCGCCTATGCCACCTCACATATGCCTCTTCGCTAATTTCCACTTCTGAAATCTCACCTCGCCACTTCGTTAGCTCGCATTGCTAGCTTGCAAAATGCCACTTCACATTTTGCCGGCTTGCCTTACCAAGACTCTGCTAAGTTGAAATCTTTCCTGGACAACTTACACTTAACCAGCTCGCAAATGAGCTACAAATATCCAAACTTACTAATTCTTTTTGCCACTTAATATAGACATATAGAGGCTCAATATATCAAAAGAAATTTAAACTACAAAGGCAATTACACAGACCATGGTGACTCTCTAAATATCATCCAGACTTACTGCCCCAAAATCCATCCGAACAATCCTGATAAAATTTACTCTCCACAGAGATATGCTTGTCCAAAATTTTTGAAATTTTACAGCCAATATCACAACACACAAAGGGACATTTTTTATGTTTACATCTTTGGCTCAATCTGCCTTAGTCATTCCCAGTAATTTCAAACAGACACAAACTTCTTATAGAAATACCTAACCAGACTAGTCCTCCTCATAGGAACATAACTCATCACTCATATAGAATTTTGCCAAGCCATTTTACGAAATTATAATTGAGGCATAGATTTACAACTTTTATGTTTTATACTTTACCAAATTATTTCTCTAAGAATATGCAATTAACCATCACAATTTCCCAAAATAAAAAATTTCTGATTTCCTCAAAACATTCATATCCTTAATTAATTTAAATTCATCAATACACAATAAATAAAATGTAAAAAAATGACAGATATTACATTCTTCCCCCTTAAATAAATTCATTCTCAAATTTATAATAATCTGTCTCAAGTCTGAAATAAATGGAGATATTTATCTTGCATGCTTTGCTCACTCTTCCATGTGCATTCTTCCATAGCTTAGTTTCTCCATAAAACCTTAACCATTGGTATCTCCTTGTTCCTTAGCTTCTTAACCATTCGATCTACAATAGAAATTGGGATTTCTTCATATGACAAGTCCGGTTGGAGATCCATTTCTGGCACTTGAAGCATATGAGAAGAATCGGCAACATATTTCCGAAGCATCGATACATGAAATACCGAATGCACCTTATCTATGCTAGGAGGCAAAGCCAACTTATATGAAACCTCCCCAACCTTGCTCAAAATCTCAAAAGGCCTAATAAATCTTGGAGACAGCTTGCCTCTCTTGCTAAACCGTAGAACTCCCTTCATTGGAGAAATCTTTAGAAACACAAGATCTCCAATGGAAAACTGAAGATCTTTTCTCTTTGGATCGGCATAACTCTTTTGTCTACTGAAAGCTGTCTTCAATCTCTCTCGAATCAATGGAACCTTCTATGAAGTATACCTTATTAATTTCGGTCCTTCAATATGCTTTTCTCCCACCTCATCCCAACACAATGGAGATCTACATTTTCTTCCATATAAAGCTTCATAAGGAGACATTTGAATCATGGAATGATAGCTATTGTTATAGGCAAATTCAATCAACGGCAAGTGAGCATCCCAATTCCCTCCAAAGTCTAGAATACACATCCTTAATATGTCTTCTACAGTTTGGATGGTCCTCTCTGATTTCCCATCGGTCTGCGGATGGAAAGCTGTGTTAAAATTAAGCTGAGTACCCAGACATTCTTGCAATTTCTGCCAAAATCTAGAGGTAAACTGAGTACCTCTATCTGATATGATTGAAACTGGCACTCCATGAAGTTTAACAATCTCATCCACATAGACCTGGGCATACTGAGAAGCTTCATAAGTCGTCTTGAATGGCAAGAAATGGGTCGACTTAGTCAATCTATCCACAATGACCCATATCGAGTTATAACCCTTTGAAGTTCTTGGCAATCCGACCACAAAATCCATGGTCACCCTCTCCCATTTCCATTCCAGCAATGGCAACTTTTGGAGCAGCCCTGATGGCTTCTGATACTCGAACTTAACTTGCTGACATGTTAGACATTTGGCTACATATTCTGCAACATCTCTTTTCATTCCACTCCACCAATATAAATTCTTGATGTCATGGTACATCTTTGTTGCACCTGGATGCACATTATACTTGGCATGATGTGCTTCCTTCAGAATCATATCTCTAAACCCATCAACTGCTGGAACACATAGCCTACTACCATGCCTTAACATGTCATCATCCACAGTAAATCCTGGAGCTTTTTCTGATCCTACATCATTCTTTATCTTTACCAACTAAGGGTCTCTATCTTGAGCTTCTCTAATTTGATCTATGAGAACTAGCTTGACTTGGAAATTTGCCACAAGCACTCCAGAATCTGACAATTCCCAACTAATTCCCATATCATGCAATCTCTGCACTTCCCTCACTAAAGGCCTTCTACTCATTTGGATATGGGATAAGCTCCCTAAAGACTTCCTGCTAAGTGCATCGGCTACAACATTGGCTTTCCCTGGATGATATAAGATTCCACAGTCATAATCCTTAAGCAATTCAACCCATCTTCTTTGCCTAAGGTTGAGATCTTTCTGTTGGAATATATACTTCAAAATCTTATGATCTGTGAAAATCTCACACTTCTCACCATATAAGTAGTGTCTCCAGATCTTCAACGCAAACACTACTGCAGCCATCTCAAGATCATAAGTTGGGTAGTTCATCTCATGCTTCCTCAACTACCTCGAAGCATAAGCTATCACTTTTCCATGCTGCATAAGCACACAACCAAGCCCCACTTGCGATGCATCGCAATACACAGCATATCCTCCTTCACCCGACGGTAGGGCTAAAACAGGTGCCGTGGAGAGACAAGTCTTCAACTTCTGAAAGCTCTCTTCACATGCATCTGACCATAGAAATTTAATTTGCTTCTAAGTGAGCTTGCTCAAAGGAGCTGTAATCTTAGAGAAGTCTTGAACAAATCTCCTGTAGTAGCTTGCCAAACCCAAAAAGCTTCTGACTTCTGAAACATTTGTGGGTTTTGGCCAACTAAGGATTGCATCCACCTTTCTAGGATCAACTTTAATCCCTTCTTTGCTCATTATATGCCCCAAAAAGTCCACATTCTCAAGCCAAAATTCGGACTTCGAAAACTTGGTAAATAACTGATGCTCTCTCAAAATCTGCAACACAACTCTAAGATGTTCTTCATGTTCTTCTTTACTCTTAGAATACACAAGAATGTCATCAATAAACACAATGACAAACTTGTCCAATAATGGCCTGAACACCCTATTCATCAAATCCATAAATGCAGCCGGTGCATTAGTCAATCCAAATGGCAACACTAAGAACTCATAGTGTCCATATCTGGTCCGAAATGCTATCTTCGATACATCCTCATTCTGAATTTTTAACTGATGGTACCCCGACCTCAAGTCTATCTTGGAGAAATGACTTGCACCTTGCAACTGATTAAATAAATCATCTATTCTTGGCAAATGATATTTGTTCTTGATAGTTACCTTGTTGAACTGCCTATAGTCAATACACAATCTCATAGAACCATCCTTCTTCTTCACAAAGAGTACAGGTGCTCTCCACGGTGAACTACTGGGTCTAATAAATCCATTGTCAATCATATCTTGCAACTGAATCTTCAATTCTTTCAACTCAACTGGTGTCATACGGTAGGGAGGAATAGAAATCGGACTTGTGCCAGGTGGCAACTCTATACCAAACTCTATCTCTCTATCCGGTGGCAAATCAGACAATTTTTCAGGAAATACATCCGGAAACTCATTGACTATATGAATCTGCTCCAAACCTTTAACTTCCTTACTAGTGTCCCGGATATAGGCCAAATATCCTTGGCAACCCTTTCTCAACAACCTTCTTACCCCAATGGCAGATATAACATTATATAGTGCTTCAATCCGTTCCCTTTGGAACTCAAATTCCTCACCCGAAGGTGGCTTAAAGATTAGCTTATTCCCATTACAATCTATAATGGCATAATGCTTAGACAACCAGTCCATGCCCAAAATTACATCAAACTCCAACACTGGCAGTTCAATCAAATCTGCATTCAAGTTCTTACCACCTATGCTAACCACACAGGATGGATAGGAGTTCTGAACTTCAATCTCTTCCTCTAAAGGAGTAGAAACAACCAACACACCCTAACTCCAGTGGTGTGACGGTCCTAAGGCAAGGGTAGGCTTAAGGCCACCGTAAACCCGTAAAACTCACATATCCTGGATCTCATACACAAATATATACCAAATACAATATCATATAATATCATACAATGATTATTTCCATAAATTCAATTAAACATCAATCATATCTTTACCATTATCATTTCATAGCTTTCTCTTGTTCCTTACTGATCAAAAGATGCATCCCACCTCACTAAGGAACAAGAGTACCTAAAAGGGTAACAATTCATACATCAAAATATTGTTATTCCCAAATGACCAACTACGGAGCTCTAGAGTACACTCCAATACATATTGTGTCATAATACCATTTAATAAATACACATAATCATATATCAAAAGAATTACAATGAAAGCTTCTTGGGATGAACAAGTCAAGAAGCTCGATTCTCTCTATTAGCTCCCTCACGAGCTACACTATCATCTGAAATCCACAATAGAGGAGTGAGCCATCAACTCAGTAAGATATGAACATCTTAAATTAAGAATCTGAATGTCGAATCATAATTATGGATATATATATATATGGGTGTGAAAGAATCACAATCTTTTACTTGAAGGAACATGAGTGCTAATAATAATTAGCACTATCTAATCATATCACAAATCAAATCATGGTTCTTATTTGGAATATAAAATGCCCATAAAGAATGGCATTATCAAATCTCATCTGATAGAACTGATCTCATGTCATATCATACGTATCAGTAGCCTTGCTACTTTAACGTGAACGCATGCTTGGCCAGGCATACGCCTAGAACTCATGGTCCCCTCTAGGTGGAACACTGATAAAAACCCTATCAGCTGGGCTCCCACAGTGCACAATGGACTAATGAATTTACTCTCATTGGGAAGAGCATTCTATCCTTTGGGTCAGGTGGTTTCAATCTCATAAGAAGGATATTGGTCGCAAGACCATCAACATATATCATCATTCGAATCGGGTTTAACAAGTAAGAAGCATATGAACTTGATCCAAGAAGGTTGATCATGTCATTTACATTATATACATATATATAAATATGGATGAACAAATTTAAGAATGCTTGATCATATTATTTCAAAGAAATAAGATACAAATGAAATGTTCATACTTACCTCTTACACAATTTCTCTTAAATTTTTCTTTAGCAATTTGCTCAATTCCAACTCCTCAATTACTTTGACTTCCTCCTCCTAAGAAATTTCCCCAAATATTCAAAATTAGGGTTTTCTTCAAATCAATAATATTTAACATGATTTCTAAATATTTAATCATCTTAGAGTTTCTATTCTTGATTCCCATCCTCAATTTAATTCATCTCTTAAAGAAAAATCTGCATTTAATTCAAATTTACTGTTCATGCTACTATTCATGACAGTCCTAAAATTCTGATTTTTTCCACATTAATTACCATTAATGACTTCAAATTGCTTGCAATAAATTCTATACACCCTTTATTAATTATTCTGACCAACAAACTTATATAAATCTAGAGAAAATAACTTTGGAAGAAAATTTTACCTTATTTCCTCAACACTGAAATTCCTGAGATTTCTTGCTTACATTCGATGATTTCTGCCTTAATATAGAATAATCTAAAAGTCTAATGCATTAATTTGAGTATTAATGCCTTATAAAATAAAATGGAACTATTCTGAGAAAAGACTGAAATTATCGAAGAAAGAAGGAAGGAAAAATCATGAAAAAAATGCTACTGGGTTGCTGGGTTTAAATAGACCATTGCCCTAGAAATCTTGCTTGCCGTCTCGCCAATCCGCCTCGGTAAAGCTACCTTGCATGTGCCAGCTCGCCATTCCCAGCTGGCATTTCCCCAGCTCGCCAAATCGATCCGAAAATGCCACTTCGCAAAAGCCACTTCGCTAATCCATCTCGCATATGCTGCCTTGCCAAACTCTCCTCGCGAACTCTTCCTCGCATATGACGCCTCGCAAATGCCACCTCGACAGTGCCTCTTCACTTCTTTGCCAACTCGCTTCGCCTATCTCCCTCTTCGCCAAATCCTGCTCGCGAATTGCCACTTCGCGTATTCCCTCTTAGCATAATGCCTCTTTGCCTTTCTTCTTCACCAAATCCTCTTCGCCTTATCCTCTTCGCCAAATCCTCTTCGCCTATGCCACCTTGCATATGCCTCTTCGCTAATTGCCACTTCAGCAATCTCACCTCGCGACTTCGCCACTTCGCTAGCTCGCAAAATGCCACTTCGCATTTTGCAGGCTCGCCCTACCAAGACTCTGCTAAGTTGAAACCTTTCCTAGACAACTTACACTTAACTAGCTCGCAAATGAGCTACAAACATCCAAACTTACTAATTCTTTTTGCCACTTAATATAGACATATAGAGGCTCAATATATCAAAAAAAAAAAAAAATTTAAACTACAAAGGCAACTACACAGACTATGGTGACTCTCTAAATATCATCCAGACTTACTGCCCCAAAATCCATCCGAACAATCCTGATAAAATCCACTCTCCACTGAGATATGCTTATCCAAAATTCCTAAAATTTTACAACCAATATCACAACACACAAAGGGACATTTTTCATGTTTACACCTTTGACTCAATCTGCCTCAGTCATTCCCAATAATTCCAAACAGACACAAACTTCCTGCAGAAATACCCAACCAGACCAATCCTGCTCATAGGAACATAACTCATCACTCATACAGAATTCTGTCAAGACATTTTACGAAATTATAATTGAGGCATAGATTTACAACTTTTATATTTTACACTTTACCAAATTATTTCTCTAAGAACATGCAATTAACCATCACAATTTCCTGAAATCAGAAATTTCTAATTTCCTCAAAACATTCATATCCTTAATTAATTTAAATTCATCAATACACAATAAATAAAATATAACAAAATGGCAGATATTACAGGGCATTATTAATCGAGTTTCTATATATATATATATATCAGTTCATTTTCTTTTATCCGGACTAAAATTTTATTTTCTCTTTCTCCTTTATTTCTTAAACACCAACCCTAAATATCTCACCTACATTTCTAAGGCATTAATACCTTCATTAATGCTTCATTATGGGAAGTAAATACTCCAAGGAATCCATTAAATCCTCCAAAAGGTCAAGATTTCTCCAAAATCATCTCTTGAGGAGAAATTTTGTATTTTCATTAGAACTCTATTTTTGTTATAGTTTGAGGTTGTGGGTTGTTAGAATACTTATGTATGAGTTATGAGGAGTACATACATGTATTTATATCTAAAGATAATGATTGTTGGAAGAATTAGAGCAAATAATGAGTAGTAATATGAATAGTATCAATTTCTCTAATCGTCCATAAATTTTTTTGAAAATGATTAAATTAAATTTAAGAATCATCTAATTAGATTTTAGAGTCTATAATTATAAGAATTTATTATGGATAATGTTGGGTAAGAAACATTCTAAATTATATTTTGTTAAAATTGTGTTAGGCTTAAAAGAATAAAGTGTCTATGAGTTAAAAGAGTTAGACTAAGAGTATTTGCGCCTTGGATTGGATAGTTCGCTACGTTGAAGATGAATTATATATATATAAGTTCATTGATATATGGAACTATAATTACTTTTGTGTACATGTTTATTTGTACATTTGATTCATGAATTCTTTTTGTATATAAATGTTATTTAATATCTATTTCTGTTAAATTGTGAAATATTAGGATGAGTTTGATAATTGTATTAAACTTATAGTTCTATTTATTTTGAAATGTATATGAACCTTGCTTATTTTATTGAAAGACCATTTTCGGTCTATCTGTTATTAATGTAAACATTTAAATTCTTAATCAAAGTCTGTGAAAATATCAGAATGTTTTGCCTATAAGGGATAAATCATGGGACTGTATACACCAGTAACTTAACTGATAGAATTTTTTCTGAGTCCTTCCTAGAGAGGACAAAAATTTTCTAGACATGTGTTTGCATGAGTACATATATTCTGTATGAAAATTATAGTATTCTTGTTCAGTATGAAGATTATAAAACTCTTATTTTGTTATTATATTATTCTATCATTTTATTTAATATATATATATATTTGCAGCATATTTTGAATCATAATTATGATTTTTGTATATCCTTAATGGTATATTCTGATTATTGTGATATGAATTCTACTTGATATTCTTGTTATATCTAGATAAATTATTTATGAATTTCATAAAAATAATTATTATTATATAAAGTAAGAAAGAGAATTATATAAAAAAATTTAATTTAATTTTTAAGATATAATTAATAAATAACAACTAACATCTACCAATTTGAAGTCATTATGAATCATGATTATCAAAATCAGATAAGATCAGTCAATCGAATCAAAAAAATTAGAAATCGAATTAAGAATCGGTCTAGTTAGCCTCTATTTATCCGTCTCTCAAAACTTGATTAAAAAATTAGTGAATCGATTGGTTAATCAATGAACTGGTTAAATCGGATCATTTTTTTCGTTTCAAGCGGGTCAACTTCTTTTTAATCTTTTTAATTTTTTTAAATTTTTTATTTTTATCAAAACAACGTCGTTTATTGTTTTGAGTTAAAAGAAATTAAAAAAATTTCAATAATTTCGTTTCAATTTTATCTGACGCTAAAATCATAATCCTATTACACGTTATCCTATTGCGTAAATAAATGTTTGAGCAAGTGAATTTTTATCATTTATTATATATATATAATTTTTGACTTAATGTAATTGGATTGATACTATAAAAAATATAATCTTATATAAATTATTGATTTAGTTATAATTATATTATATTTATTTTTATCATATATATAATAAATGTCAAATTATATATATATATATATATCGATTTTGTCTGATTTAATCAATTCGATTTCGATTGAATTTCTAACTCTCTAACCCTCTGTTTTCATCGATTTTTTAATTAATTTGATTCTAAAAACATTGCTACAAACTGTTGGATGAAACAAGAAAACCCTAAATAGAAACACGTTGCTATTCCAACAAACTACACGTATTACTATTTCAACAAACACATTCTTTATTTCTCTCTTCATTAGAAACTGCATCATTGTAGGGGCACTCTAATTGCGACATATGGAACAAAGTTTCTACTTTCTAGCATGAATCTAGTCATCACTGCTCACTGCTAGTGAAGTTCATCTTTGACAAGTGTTTTCCCTTGACTTTTTTGTTCTTTGGTTCTACTGTCTAATTAAGTTTTCTTCCTCACTTTGTTTCTCTTCTCATTCTTATTTCTTCTTCCTTCCTTTCCTATGAGTAACTCCTCCTCTATCATTAATGCTACCATTAATAAGGCTCCCACTCCTTTAAGTGAGGAGCCTATTTTAGAACTGTATAGTCAGACTCAAGTGGACAATCCTTGCCATAAATAAGCTCTAGTTGGCAAGGTTATTACGCTCAGAAATTTCAATGCTTTTGTGGTAAAGGATATTTTATCCAGTTCATGGAAGCTAGGGAGCTCTTTTAAAGTTATTCCTAAAAAGATCAATACTTTTCTCTTTTCTTTTGACAATGAAGATGATGTCTAGTTTGTACTGGAAGGACGACCTTGGTGTATTCAAAATCAGCTTATTGTCCTTCAACAATTGCCTCCAGACTTACCTTTTGATAAAATTGTTTTTCAATGGTCCCCATTCTAGATACAAGCCCACAGGTTACCTCCTTCACAAATAAACAAGGAGAATGCTAAAAAAGTAAGTGGTTTATTTGGTGATTTTATCACTGTTAATTTTTCTAATGTAATGCATTTTGGATGGCTGGGGTTTTAAGATTTCGAGCAAATCAGGATGTTACTAAACCTCACCTTTTGGAATTTCACAATAAAAAAGCTGGAGGTGAACTTAAATGGGTCAACTTTAAATATGAATGCATGCCACATATTTGCTATTTCTGTGGGTGTATGGGGGCATGTTATCCGTGCTTGTTCTAACGACTCAATGATGGGGTTGAAATTGGTTCCAAATCTTTGAAGTTGAAGTGCGGAGCTTGGTTGCGTGCTCCGGCTCCTTTTACAACAAAGGACGATGTGTTCTTAGAGCAGGAAGGGTCGAGTGGTATTGCTAGGCTCAATTAGGACATGAAGGTGATTCTGCATCCGGAAAGGAGATAATGCACGCACCAACTGAAGCAATTGCAGCAAATCAATTTAATGAAGTGAGCAGATGTATGATTACACAGCAGCGGCGTGAGCAAGCCAATTTGTGCACGTGGCTTACTAAGGACAAATAGATCTGCCTTACGTAATTTTTTCCGCCTCATTGCATACATCTCTTGAAGCCAACTCTGACCTTCAAGCTTCCCTGGTTCCATAATTCATTAAATGCTTCACCAGCTCAAGGTCTATCTATTGAGCACATTGGAAGCAGCAAGATTTTTTTAAATAATAAGGAATTTTTTCAAAAATATCGAAAAAAAAAAAATATATATATATATTTTTATTGTTAAAAAAATTTAAAAATATTATATATCTAAAAATATTTTTTAAAAAATATAATATATTAAATATATACTAAAAATATATTACACGTATACCAAAAAATAGTTTAAATTAGAAAAAAAAAATAACCATAAAATTTAAAAAAAAATCAAAAAATAATATATTTATATAATATAATATATGTCAAATATATATTAAAAATATATTATACATATATCAAACTTATATTAAAAAAAAAAATTGAAAAAAAAAATAAAAAATAAAATATTTGTGTAATATTTTATCTCTATGGACTCGGGTTGTGGGCTGGCTTCTTCTCTCTTGTTCACCTTTACTCACTCTAATATAGAAGCCCATATTTCTAGTCCACATTCAAAACAAAGAGATGACCCATCCAGTCCATTACAGGCTCCAAGTTCACCTCCAATTAATAAAAGCAGTCTGGATCATCTGAGTAAGTCTCTCTCTCTGCAGGCTCACATGGCCCATTTTGAACCTTCAACTTCTTTGTTGGGTGACGACCTTATTGCTTCTTTGTCTCTAGATGATTTGGTTTTACGGGTTAAGGATCTTTACTTTCTACACACTAGCCAGGATGCTTGCAACTTTGAAGGAGGGAATTATTATGGTTTTAAAGCAACTTTATGAGAAGGCTAATTTTGGTAAAATGCCTTCCTCTAATAATGTCCAATCTATGAACAGAAGAGTAAACATTGGAAAAGGCTTGCAAGAACGCAAAGAGGGGCTGCTGCTAGTTCACCGTATGGCAGTTTGGAGTGTTGTGGGATGTCTAATGAGGCAAAATAAGTGGAAGCTTCTGAATGTAAAGAAGATGGAGGAGACAGGAAAAGATTACATCTTCTTAATGAGGGTGCCATTCCTTCTGAGAGTGGTACTAAGGAAAAGAAAGCATGTGTTCAACAAATTTCTGATCCTTTGGTGGAGGAGGCCAGCCGAAAATGACCCCAACTGGAGAAATGAGATTGTTAGCATGGAATTATCAGGGTGTGGGGAACCCCCTGAAAATTCACAATCTCAAAGATATTCTAGAATCCTATTCCCCGAGTATTATTTTTCTTTCTGAAACTAAGAACACGAGTGGGGTAGTACTTCAAAAGCTTAAATGTTGTACTATTTTTTAGTAGTTTTTTGTTGAACCTGAAGGTACAGCTGGGGGTTTGGCATTATTGTGGCATCTGGATATTCAATTGGAGATCAAAAGGGTTAATGTATTTGTTTGTGCATGGTACTGTTGTTGATGCCACCACGTGTTGCATTTGGGATTATCTTTGTATATTTAAATTGTGATGATTCTATTTGAGAAATGCAATTAAATTTTCTTCAAAATTATAAAAATCAATCGAGTACTAAATTGTTGCTTATGGGTGATTTCAATATGCTTTTGCATCCTTCTGAAAAACAGGGACATGGGTTGTACTCTATATGGAAACTCAATCAATTTAGGACTTTTGTGGATGCTATGAAATTGATTGATGTGGAATTTCAGGGGGGCATCCTTTTACATGGAATAATCACTGAAGTGTGGAATTAAATGTTCAAGAAAGGCTTGATCGTTGTTTGGTTGCCTTGGATTAGTCTTTCTACTACTCAAAATGCTTCTGGGTTCCATTCAGAGAATGTGGGCCCTCATCATAGGCCTATTTTGTTGCAGCTTGATTTAATAGAAAGGAAGCAACATAAATATTTTTATTATGATACCCGATGGTCCACTAATGAACAGGTGAAAACCGTTATTCGTGAAGCCTGGTAGATTAATGCTCCTGGTTCTGCTATGTTCCGAACATATGCCAAGTTGAAGAATTGTAGAATTCAACTGAACAAATGGGCTAGAGAAAGAAATCTTAATGCTTGAAAAGAAATTCATGATATTGAGACTCAATTGAAAAGTCTTAAGGAGACTTATGGTGCATGGAATGCAGATCAAATTAAAGATTTAGAATCCCAGTTGTATGTTGCATTTAAAGAAAAGGAGATTTATTAGGCTCAAAAAGCAAGGCAAAATTAGTTGAAATGGGGTGATCAAAATACCTAATATTTTCATGCCACAACCATCCATCGTCGTAAATCTAATCAAATTCTGGGATTAAAGGATGTAGCTGGTAATTGGTGTACGAAGGAGGGTAAAATATCCCAGATTATTCTTGATTATTTTCATAATATTTATACTTCTAGCTAGCTCAATTCTATAGTGAGGATCATTGATGGCATGCATACGAAAGTCACTAGTAGCATGAATGATTCTCTTATAAAACTTGTGTCTATGGTTGAAATTCAAAGAGCTGTATTTGCTATTGATCCTTCTAAAGCCCCGGATGATGATGGTTTGAATGTAATATTTTTCTAAGATTTTTGGGATTTGATCAAAGGGGATATCTATGTTCAAGGCTTCTTCCATTTATGTACAATGCTTAAAAATGTCAACCATACAATTATTACTTTAGTTCTAGAAATTAAAAATTCAAAGTATATGCAATATATTAGGTCTATTAGCCTTTGCACAGTCTATTGAAAAATTATTGCAAAGATTTTGGCTAATAGATTGTGAATTATAATACCCCATATTATTAGTGAAAATCAAAGTGCTTTTGTTAAAGGACGATTAATTTTTGATAATATTTTGCTAGCTCATGAAGCAATTCATACTATGAAAAATAGAAAGAAAGGCAATTTGATGAATAAGGCTATTAAAATTGATATTAGCAAGGTCTGAATGTGTTGAATGGAATTATTTGCAACATATCATGCAAGTTGTTGGGTTTCCATTCAAAATGGATTCAATGGATTATGGCATATGTCACTTCTGTTATATATTCTGTTAATTTTAATGGTACGAGACATGGCTTTATTAAATCTTTTAAAGGAATTCAATAATGAGATCCTTTGTCTCCTTACTTTTTTCTTATATGTGTTGAAGGTTTATCTAATCTTTTATTTCAAGCTAAGAGGGCTCATAAATTATCGGGAATAAAACTTACTCAAAGATGCCCTGCTTTCTCTCATCTTCGCTCATGATACCAATTTGTTTTGTAGAGCATCTATGGAAAGAAGCTGACATTGTTTCTCATATATTGCATCAATATGCAACAACTAATGCCCAGAAGGTGAATTATGCTAAATCTTCTCTCTTTTTAGTGCTAGTACTCCTCTTAGATTCGAGAGGCAATTATCTTATATTCTTGGTATTCAGAATCTTGGAGGATAGGATAAATATTTAGAATTACTAGCTATGATGTCTAAATAAATAAATAAATAACTTTTGATGAAATTAAAGAAAAAGTGGCTAGAAAACTTATTGGGTGGAAGACATCATGTTTATCTATTGCATGTAAAGAAGTTTTAATTAAAGCTATTACTTATGTTATTCCTATTTATACTATGAATTGCTTTAAACTTCCTTCCTCTCTTTACAAATATATAAATAAAATGATTGCTAATTTTTAGTGGGGTCAAAAAGATGGGGGAGAAACAATAATATTGGGTTTCATGGAAGATTATTTGTCAAAGTAAAAAAGATGGAGGACTTTATTTTTGTGATCTTGAATGCTTTAATTTGACCCTTTTAGCAAAATAAGATTGGCGTATTCTTATGAATCAATGTTCTTTAATTTCAAAAGTTCTTAAAGCCAAATATTTTACCCATTGTAGTTTTTCTAAAGCTACACCAGATGCAAACACTTCTTGGGCTTGGAGGAGCTTATTGTATGGTTGCATTGGAAAATTGATAATGGTAGAAGCATTACTTGTCAATATGATGCATGAATTCCATTTAAAGCTCCATTCACTCTACAGTTAACGGATCAAGTTTGTTATTATCCTATTTATTGGGGTTTTGAGCTTGTAGATGGTGATGGTACATAATGGAATGTTAATCTTGTGCAGCACCTTGTGAACACTAATTTTTTACATCTCTTGGATTTGTGCCAAGCTAAACAGCACTAACCGGAGCCTGAACCATTCACGGACAGACTCAGAACGGCCTCGGAACAAAGTCAGACTAGAGCTACCACCCTCTAGGCATGGCATTGCTGCCAGAGGGGGGTGGCGGCGCCTCCACACCCTTAGGACGGCAACTGTCGTGCCCAAGGGCGGCAGCATGGCTCTTTACCACTGCTGCCACCCTCCTTTAGCTCCTCTGCAGGCAGGACCCCCCAATGCCGCCGCCGCCGCCCCCCTCCAACAGTAACAGCTTGGGGCAGCTCTGTTCCAAACCTGTTTTTTTCGAATTTCACATTGAAAAATGATGGGATTTGACTCTCCAAACCTCTATTATAAATATAGAGCTTCATCAACCTTGTTCCAGGCCCCGAAGTCTCTAAAGTTAATTATTCCTTCTTAGATTTCATCTCTTCTCTCTCCAATACCTATTTTTCTTCTTTCTTTAGCTCTCCTTGAGTTTAAAGAATTACTATTCAGGACGTGTGAAGCCCATTTTCTTTAGTTCTCCTTGAGCTAAAGAAGGACACAATCTGAGGCGAGTGGAGCCTCAAAATCATTTTCTAAGTAAAGTTACTCTGTCGGTTTGCTTTCTTAAAAGCTAAGAAGACATTTCAACCCATTTCCTCTGCTTCATCCGATCCAAGGTGGAACTCCGATCCTGGCGAGCAATCAGACTGCCGCCAATCATACCACCTTCCCATGCTTCAATCAAAGCCAAGGTGGAACTCCGATCTGGGTAAGCAATCAGACCATCGCCTCCTCAGAAAAGCAAGATAAAAGACAATCTGACCATCTTCCCATGCTTCAATCAAAGCCAAGGTGGAACTCCAATCCGGGTGAGCAATATGACCGTTGCCTCCCCTAAGAGCTAGGGCGAAGGTATAAACTCTCAACCCACTTTCTTTAGTTTGATAAAGAATAAAAAAAAAATCATAAATTGGGCATAAAATCAACCCTCCTTCGTGAGAAAGAAGAATTGCATGGGTTTCAATTCTCATTCAACGGGATACGCAGGCAAGCTGTATAAAAGCTTCAAATCCAAAAAAGACAAAAATCATCTCTTTATTTTTGGTTATTTATTTTATTTGTTGAATGTATTCTTTAGAAAATGTATGATCAACTTAGAACCAATCAGGGCTAGAGTTGATATCCCCTATTTTAAAATTTTAAGGTGTAATAATTTACTTTTATCGCTTTTTTTTTTTATTGTTTTACTTGATTACTTACATTTCAATTGCTCATCCATTTATTTACTTGCTCATGCATCTTACATGTCATTCTTTAATTGCTCATGAAATTCATTTTAAATTGAGGTTAAAATTAAAAATCAAGTTCAACCGAAAACCTAGTCTCCGAATCCTCTTTGGTTTCAAAGACTAGTGCACTTTTTCTTCCTTTGGAATAAAATTGGAGTCAAAATGGGTTTTTACCTTAAATTTATCCAATAAAAATAACTTAAGGTGGGGACTTTAAAATTCAAAATCATTTTCAAATAAAAGGCGTTAAGGTCGTCTCCTCCGTGAGAAATCGTCTCAAAATAAGCATTCCCGATTCCATTCAGTTGGACCAGACACGGTGCTCAGGCGAGGCCTCACAGCTGGAGACTTCATGTAACACCTCAGCTTAGCCTGAACCAAGTCCATATAGAGATCTTTGGGGGGAGATTTTTAATTTCTTTATATTATTATGCTTATATATATTTATGCATGAAATTGGTATTTATGCATGTTATTTGAATTAGTTCTAGGCATAGAAATGGTTTAGAGGCTGCTAGGACTTAATTGGCAAATTTTGAATTTTTGATGAACTGGGGGCAAAATGGTCATTTTTCTGCCCGATGGAATTTTATGGAATAAATATCATATTTAAAAGGAGAAAATAATTTAAAGACTTGAAAATGGCCTTA
>CANXYC010583783.1:0-16105 GCA_948193065.1 Aleurites moluccanus | reverse complement strand
CAATTGGTTATTTTGAGTATTTGATATCATTGGTTCCTTTGTAAATCTCATTTTCATTGGCAATGCATATAGATTCACTGAGTATCTTATATACTCACCCTCTCATTGTTTACTTATTTCAGGAGAGGAGTAGATTGCAGAGTCCTGTTGTTCATCATCCAGGGATTTCTGTCAGCATTACTGATGTATATATATTTTGTACTCTGTATTTTGATGTTTATATCTAGCTGCTCCAGGGGGTATGTATGGTTAGCTAGGACATGAACAGATATATATATGTTTATGAGGAAATATGAGATGGTATTTTCAAAATGAATAGTGTTTTATGAGTGATTGGATTTATAGATATGTTGTATGTAACTGATGATGGGTTTCCGCTACAATATGATGGATGATTTTATTTTCATTGCGATCAATATATATGTATATTGTGAATGTGATTGATACTGGGTTCTACGGGTGCCGGTCGCCATTGGCATTTCCCATGCCCTAGGACCGTTGTGATCCTCCTGCGGGAACGGGTTGTGACATTGATGCACTGAGCTAGAAGTCGATGGGCAGTCTAGCTCACATCTCGGTTATCAGGAGACCATTGATCCGTGAGATGCAGGAGTTAGCTGATATGGGTGTAGAGTTGGATTTGGGATCCCTGGATCGAAACCATGCTCTGATAGCCTAATTTCGGGTTAAGCCACTATTGATTGATGACATTAAGGTGGCACAGGATAGGAATCCATATCTATTGAAGCTGAAGGGTGATGTTCTGAATGGTAAGGTAGCAGAGTTCACAGTAAAGAATGATCTATTGAAATTTGGGAAGCGGATATGTGTACTCAACATTGATGGCCTACGAGATCAGATTATGAGAGAGGCTCACTATTCATCATATAGTGTACATCCTGGAATTACCAAGATGTACCATGATCTGAGAGATGTGTTGTAATACCCTAGAAAGTCATAACTCATATGCATGATTTAATTCTCAGTATGTGGTTTAAAGGCATTGGAATGATGGGAAATAAGATTGTGCGACTTCATGGAGTTCATTTGATGATTATTTCAGATAGAGGTAATAGTTCATCTCCCAGTTTTGGCAGGAATTTCAAGAGGCCATGGGAACTCAGTTACGGTTCAACACTGCTTTCCATCCGTAGACTGATGGGAAGTTAGAGAGGACAATCCAGACTTTAGAGGATATGCTTAGATTGTGTGTTTTGGATTTCAAAGGTAACTGGGATCAATATCTGCCATTGATAGAGTTTTCTTATAACAACAATTTTCACTCTTCTATTGGTATGGCTCCATTTGAAGCACTATATGGTAGAAAATGTAGATCTCCAGTGTGTTGGGTGGAACCAGGAGAGAAGCAGCTAGAGGGGCCAGAGTTGATCTGAGAGACCATGGAAAAAGTGCCTATGATTAGAGATCGGATGAAGACTGCCTTCAGTAGGCAGAAGAATTATGCTGATCCGAAGAGGAAAGATGTATACTTTGCAGTTGGTGACCATGTCTTCCTTAAGATCTCACCAATGAGGGGTATTATGAGATTTGGGAAGAGGGAAAAATTGTCACCAAGGTTTATAGGCCCATTTGAGATTCTTAAGAAGATAGATAATGTGGCCTATAGATTGGCTCTTCCACCCAATATGAGCCATGTACATCCAGTTTTTCACATCTCGACACTGCGAAAATATGTGTCTGATCCATCACATATATTGGAGGTACATGATGTTGGACTCAATGAGGACTTGTTGTATGAGGAGTTTCCAGTGGAGATAGTTGATCGATAAGTCAGACAGCTGCGGAATAAGGAGATCCCCATGGTAAAAGTGTTTTGGAGAAACTAGTCAATGGAGGAGTGCACTTGGGAGAGCGAGCAGGAGATGAGATGCAGATATTCATTCCTGTTTCAGCAGTGAGGTATGTATTTTATTTAAATTTGAGGACGAATTTATTTGAAGGGGGTAGAATGTAATACCCTAAAAAGTCATAAATCATATGCATAATTTAATTCTCAGTATGTGGTTTAAAGGCATTGCAATGATGGGAAATAATTTTAGAGACACAGTTAGAAAGCAAACTAATTACTTTTCTGAAAATCGGCGGTGTCGGGAACACTACCGAGAAATTAACAGTCCGGTCAATAGATGAATTTCTGAATTTGACTAGGGGGTAATAGTTCACATAAGTGCATGTGTAATTTTGATAAAAAGAAAGAGGTAAAAAACATTTAGGAACACAAAAAAAGTAACCAATGATAAAACTGTAAATAAATGAAACTTTAAGGTGAATAGTGGAAATGAGTCTGTCTGAGTTTCAAAATGATTCTGAAACTATTTTTATAAATAAGTATAAATTAAAATAAGCCTTTTGAATCCCCACATTGAAATCCAAATCCCAACAGAATTGACAGAATAAATTACAAAAGAAGTTGGGGTCAAAGTATGATTACTTGGAAACTTAAGAACTAAAATATAATTAGCCATTTTTTTTTTTGTATAAAAGCAATACTTAGAACAAATTTGCTCATCTTCTTCTTCTTCCACCTTTAGGTCGAACCACTTCTCTTCTTTTTCCTCCATTTCTACATCAATTTTTACACCAAATTTCTTAGGAAAATTCATAGAAAAGTTGAGTTTAAGGCTTATTCTTCCTTTCTCCACCATTAATTTGCTTGAAAAAATAAAGGAAACCAAGGAAGATTGACTTAAGGATTTCGGCTAGAACACTCCATCAAGGTAAGGAATTAGTTTGTTCAATTTTATGGTTCATTTAGATGATTTAAAAGTTTAATTAAATGGGTTTTAGGTTAGATTGCATCAATTGATGCATTTGGATAGAAAACCCTAAATTGTCTAACCTATTTGAAGTTATATGAATGAGTTTGATGAATTAGTGTTATTTAATGTTAATTAGGCTTAGAATATATTAATTGGAGGCTAATGGATAATGATATTCTGGTTGTTTTGGTGTAAAAAATAAAGATTGCACAAGTTATGCATTTTGCCTCATTTGAAGCAATTGGGTGGAAATCAATTTTCCAAGGCAATTGGAAGCATTAGGTGAGTTATATATGCATCAAATTATATGCCTATACCATTGGAATGATGATTGGAATTCATTTGTTTGAACCCCATTTTGGCCGAATGATATTTCACTATTCATGGCTTTGATTTTTCTTTGTTTTTCCTTTGAATTCCTTAGCCATTTTGATTCCTTTAATGATGTTTAATATTGTATATTTGTATCCTATTGTGTTGTTGACAATGTGAACTTGTTGTTGGTTGAATTGGGTATGCAAAATTTGCACCAAACCCTAACCTATTGGCTTGCCATTTTGTGCTCACCAAGTGTTTGACAAAATATCTAATTGTTTTTGCCATGGCCTATTGCTTTGTATTCCATAGGCCTACCATTTAAATGTCATCGTCACCAGTGACATTGGCATGCTAATTGGCCTACCATTTTCCTTTGTCAAACCAACCTTTGTTCCATACCTTTGTTGTTTACCATACCACTTATCATTGATTGTATTTCATATATTGCAATGCCATTGATTCTATTGCTAATTGATTGAATGATATTGAGCTTATTGATATGGAGGATACCATTGTTGTATAATGGTGTCCATTGATATGTTTATTTCTTATATTGATCCTAATGTGGCTTGACAAAGCTACCGATCCGACAGAGTAGTCGAAATATATTGTCGGCGATATGCACATTGTATTACTGATACCCTAGCTGGGAAAGGTTATGATCCTGGCCATAAGACCTGATTAGTCTTATGCTTACTGATATGGATATTACTGGAGACTGTATGTTCACATATAGTCCATACTGATGCTACTGGAGACTGTATGAATTCATATAGTCCATCCTTTTAACTGTCTTTTCATATTATACCGAGCCTATGATATACTTATTGGCTATTCTATCACCATCTATATATGCTTCTCTAACTTGTTTACATCGAACTATTGACACCATTGTTCCATGTGTTACCCATTATATTTGTTGGTGATGCATATAGATTCACTGAGTATCTTATATACTCACCCTTTGCTTGTTTACCTATTTCAGGAGAGGAATAGACTGTAGAATCCCATCTTCCGACATCCAGTGGATTTCTGCTCATTATTGATATATGTAAATATTTTGAATTCTGTATTTTTAGTTTTCATAATATAACTTCTCCATGGGGTATGTATGGGTTAGTTAGAATATGAACATGTATATGGATATGATGATATTTTATGGTATATGATGATTATATGGCATGTTATTATGATTGTTATAGTCAACTGCACTAGATTACAGGAATAATTACAGAATGACAGAATGAATGGTAATTAAGTAAAATGAATAATAAATTGATGGTTATAGATTATGCATATGATACTGGGTTCTACGGGTGCCAGTCGCCATTGGCATCTCCTGCATCCTATGACCGTCGTGATCTAGAAACGGGTCTTAACATGTGTATTGGTGGTCTGGTATGAAGAAAGATGTAGCTCGATTTGTCTCTACATGTTTAGCCTGTCAGCATGTTAAGTTTGAGTATCAGAAGTTGTCTGGGTTGCTTCAGGAGATTGAGTTGCCAGAGTGGAAATGGGAGCATATCACAATGGATTTTATAGTCGGTTTATCGAGGACTACTCGGGGTTATGACTCCATATGGGTTATTGTAGATTGATTGACAAAGTCTGCTCATTTCTTAGAAGTGAAAACAACTTACTCTGCAGCTCAGTATGCACAGTTGTATGTGGACAAGATTGTACGGCTTCATGGAGCGCCAGTGATGGTTATATCTGATAGGGATATGCAGTTTACCTCTCTATTTTGGCAGAAGTTCTAGGAGGCTATGGTTACCCAGTTAAGGTTCAGTACAACTTTCCATCCACAGACTGATGGACAGTCAGAGAGGACTATCCAGACTTTGGAGGATATGTTGAGATTATGTGTCCTAGAATTTAAAGATTAATGGGATCAGTGTTTGCCACTGATTGAATTCTCCTATAACAACAATTACCATTCTTCTATTGGAATGGCTCCATATGAAGCACTGTATGGTAAGAAATGCAGATCTCCAGTGTGTTAGGTGGAACCAGCGGAGAAACAGATATAGGGACCATAATTGATAAAGAAAATAGTGGAAAAGGTGCCTGTCATTAGAGATCGGATAAAGACCGCTTTCAGCAGACAGAAGAGTTATGATGATCCAAAGTAGAAGGATGTGCATTTTGCAGTTAGTGACCATGTCTTTCTTAAAATCTCACCAATGAGAGGTGTCATGAGATTTGGAAAGAAAGGGAAGCTGTCACCAAGATTTGTAGGCCCATTTGAGATACTTGATAAGATTGGCAATGTGGCTTATAGATTGGCTCTTCCACCTAATTTGAGCCATTTTCATCCCGTGTTCCATATTTCTATGCTGAGAAAATATGTATTGATCCATCATATGTATTGGAGGTACAGGATGTTAGGGTTAACGAAGACTTGTCATTTGAGGAGCTACCAGTAGAGATTGTACGCCGACAAGTCAGGCAACTGAGAAACAAAGAAATCCCAATGGTTAAAGTGCTATAGAGGAATCAGTTGATGGAAGAGTGCATATGGGAAAGTGAGCAGGACGTGAAGGACAAGTATCCATTCCTGTTTCACCATTGATGTATATATGTATTTAAATTTGAGGACAAATTTATTTGAAGGAGGGTAGAATATAATACCCTAGAAAAGCTTACCATGTTTTTACGATTGAAGTTCTCAGTATGTGGTTTGAAATTATCAAAATAACTAAAGATAATTTTAAAAACTTAGTTAGAGCGAAAACGAGAAACTTTTTCGGAAATTGTCGGTGTCGATATTGCTGCCGTAAAAATAGCAGTCCGGTCAACAGATGAATTTATGTTTTTGACTAGAGGGTAAATGATTATGTGTATGCATGTGTAAATACAGTAAAAATAAAGAGGTGAAAAATATTTAGGAACACTGAAATAGTAAGCGATTGCAAAACCAAAAATAAAGATATCTTTAGGGGTATAGTGGAATTTGGACTGTCTGAGTTTTAGAACTACTCTGAAATTATTTTTATTATAAAGTATTAATAAAAATAAGATGTTTGAATACTCACTTTGAAATCCAAATCTCGACGGAATTTTCATAATAAATTACTGAAAGAAAATGTGGCAAAAACACAATTTAAGGAAAGTTTAAGGACCAAAGTGAAATTTGTCAAATATGACTTACTGTATAAGCCACATTTAGAATTTTTTTGTTTTTCATTTTGTTCTTCCTTGTCTGAAATTTTCTCCCTCCATTTCCATTGATTTTTTCTTCAATTTTTTTAAGGAAAAACCATGCAAACTTAATTCAAACCTTGAATCTTCCATCCTCCATCCATTTGCAACATTGGAGAATAAAAAATTTTCAAGAACAAAGCACTTGGAATATTCAGCCAAAGTATCATTTTGTGGTAAATTGATGTTTTTTATTTATTTTATGTTTGATTTAGAGTTATTAGATTTTAGTTAGATTGGGTAATATGTTTAATTGCATTAATTGATGCATATAGCATTTTTATCTAATTTTCAAACCCCAAACCTAAGTTGTAAGACATGATTTGTTGAAATTAGATTAGTGTATGTAGTTTGAGTATAGAATAAGTTAATTGATGAATATTCTATGGTTGAATTGTTGTAGAAAATTCAATTGAAGAAAATTGCACATTTTGCCTACTTTGAGGAATTTGAAGGAATTGGTGGCAAACCAATTTTGTTAGCTCATTTGGAGTGTTAGGTGAGTCTTTTATACATCATATGTTATCCTAAAGTGTTAAAATGTCAATTGGAATTCATATGAAAAAATCCTAAAGTGGTCGAACTCTAATTGGCTATTTTTGACTTGAATTGTTCTTGTTTTTCCTATGGCTTTTTCATGCCAATTTGATCCATTTAATGATATTTATTGATGTGTATATGATGCCTATGAAATTGCTTATAATGTGTATTGTTATTGACAATTGGGGCAATATCAATGTTGCACCAAAACCTAGCCAAAATATTATTTCATTATTGACATAATGTGTTCGATAAAATGCCTAGCTCAAAAATCCATAGGTCAACCATTTGAATACCATCGTCGGGCATGCCAATTGTATCAACTTTTTGTTCGTAAATGACCAACTTATATTTGATCCCATTGTTGGTTGCTAGACCTTTGGTCATTATATAATCAATTGTTATTGATATCCTATTGATTCTATTGCTCATCGAATTGATTGATGATGAGTTATTGATACTTGATGAAGACATTATTGTGAAATGGTATCTATTGATGTATTTATTGATTCTATTGATTCCGATGTGATTTGACAGAGCTGCCGCCTCGACAGAGTAGTGAGTACATACTGTCGGCATTGTACATAATGTATTGTTATTATGCCCTAACTGGGAAGGGTTATCAGTCATAGTCATAAAATCTGATCCGTCTTATGTTTATTGGTATGAGTTTGATTATGTGTTTCACACATTTTCTATGCATTTCATGGCTCTATATCTGTCTAATCCATATGATATATCTTCCTTGATATGAGTACTGACTTTACAGTCATATTTTGTACTTGATTCTGTATCCAGAGATTTTGAGCAGATTTATTTATTTATTTCATCTGCCTATTGTTTATTGATATTCTATTATCTATTTATTTGGTCGATGCATATTAGATTCACTGAGTATCATATGTACTCACCATTTCACTGTTTCCCTCTCCTGGTACAGAGTAGTAGGCAGATTCCTAGCTTTTATTCCTCTAAGGAATTCTGCTGTCTGATAAAGACGGTGTAATTAATTTAAACACTGTAT
Source organism: Aleurites moluccanus (assembly GCA_948193065.1). NCBI lineage: Eukaryota > Viridiplantae > Streptophyta > Magnoliopsida > Malpighiales > Euphorbiaceae > Aleurites > Aleurites moluccanus. The sequence goes on along the minus strand of CANXYC010583783.1, from coordinate 8,242 downwards.
CTTTTATATGTGTACTAGAGGCTCCATGGGTTATGTATAATATAGTTAGCTTATGAACATATATGTATGGATATTTTGCAGTATAAATGTATAAGATTATGGTAATTATAGAAAGTAACATAATGAATGACAAATTAACAAAATGAATAGTGCTTCAGTGAGTATATGGCTATAGATTGATATGTATAGTATGAGATTGTATAGATGTGATGAGGAGTTATACAGGTGTCAGTCACCTCTGGTATCTCTCTCACCCTAGGACCGTCGCGGCCCCGATAGTGGGTCATGACACAATCATAATGAATAATATATATAGAATATTTAAATAGCAAATCTTGAATATGTACCAGGGTACTAGAAAGAATTCTTAATATATACATTAATATCATGAGTGCTTACAAAGGGTAGCACTATCCAATCATTTCATAATACATATATGAATATCAAATCATGATTCTTTTTAATAATATAAATGCCTATAAAAAATAGCATTATCAAATAAACATAACATAGAACTAATATCATATCATAATGTTTGGGTAGCCTTGCTACCTTCATGTGGTACATATGCTTACGCAAGCATATGCCTAGATCTTGTGATCCTCTCTAGGTAGAATACTAATACTATACCCTATCAGTCAAGTTTCCTTTGTACATATTGGACTAGTGAATTAACTCTCATTGGGAAAAGCATTCTATAATATATGTTCCATGATATACATATCATGTATTGGTTCAACAGTAATTAAAAGTGATCAAGAGATCACAACATATGAATAACATATCATATTATGCATAACAAAGGCTTATTAATGAACTTGGTCCAAGGAAAATAACCAAGTCATTATTAACATTCAAATATTCTATTTAAGGAGGGTTTTAATAAATTGAATTCATAAATAACATATACATATATATGAATATAATATACTTTAGCAAAAATTCAAGCCCTTTTCTGATGATAGGGACCTTTTCTGCTGTATATTGAATCAATTCAGGTCCTTTAACATGATTCTCTCCCACTTCATCCCAACACAAAGGAGACCTACACTTTCTACCATACAAAGCTTTGTAAAGAGCCATCTTGATGGGATAATGGTAGCTATTATTGTAGTCAAACTCTATCAAAGGCAAATGTTTATCCTAATTACCTCCAAAGTCTAGAATGCATATTCTCAACATGTCTTCTAAAGTTTGGATGGTCCTCTCTGATTATCTATCTGTATGGGGATAAAATACGGTGCTGAAATCAAGCTAAGTACCCAAAGACTCTTGTAGCTTCTGCCAAAACCTCGATGTGAACTGAGCTCCTCTATCAGAGATAATAGAAACTAAAATCTCATGGAGTCTTACTATCTTTTCAATATACATTTGTGCATACTGAGAAGCTGTGTAGGTTGTCTTGACTGGCAAGAAGTGAGCTGACTTAGTCAATCTATCCACAATTACCCAGATTGAGTTATGCCCACTTGAAGTCCATGGCAACCCTACAACAAAGTCCATAGTTATCCTTTTCCACTTCCACTCTGGCAGTGGTAACTGTTGAAGTAGACCCGGAGGCTTCTGATGCTCAAATTTAACTTGCTGACAAGTCAAACATCTTGCCACAAACTCTGCCACATCCTTCTTCATCCTACTCCACTAATAAGAACATTTGATATCATGGTACATCTTAGTAGCACCTAGATGAACATTATAGCTGGAATGATGTGCTTCCTTAAGAATCACATCTTTTAAACCATCGATTGCTGGAACACATACTCTGCTGCCAAGTCTCAATATGCCATCTATCATAGCAAAACCTAGAGCTTTCTTTATTTCCATCTCTTTTCAGCTTCACAAACTGAGGATGTTTATCTTGTGCCTCTTTGATCCGATCAATAAGCATTGGCTTGACTTGGAAACATGCTAGAAGCACTCCTGCATCTGACAAGTCAAATCTGATCCCTATATCATGCAAACTCTGCACCTCACTCACCAAAGGTCTCTTACTCACTTAAATATGGGCTAAGTTACCCAATGACTCCCTACTCAAAGCATCCACTACCACATTCGCCTTTCCTAGATGGTATAAAATCTCACAATTATAGTCTTTAAGTAACTCCATCCATCTCCTTTGCCTAAGATTTAGGTCTTTCTGCTGGAAGATATGCTTCAAGCTCTGATGATCAGTAAAGATCTCATACTTCTCTCCATATATGTAATGTCTCCATATCATCAATGTAAAGACAACTGCAGCCATTTCAAGATCATGAGTATGATAATTCACCTCATGCTTTCTTAACTGTCTAGAAGCATAAGCTATTACTCTACCATGCTACATAAGCACACAACCAAGCCATACTCTTGAAGCATCACAATACACTTCATAACCTCCTTCACCTAATGGCAAAGCTAACACAAGTGTTGTGGTGAGACAAGTCTTCAACTTGTGGAAACTCCATTCACATGCATCTGTCCATTGGAATTTCACTAGCTTTTGAGTAAGCTTAGTCAAAGGAACTGCAATCTTGGAGAAATCCTGAATAAACCTTCTATAGTAGCCTGCAAAACCCAAGAAATTCCTAACTTCCGAAACATTAGTGGGTCTAGGCCAACTAAGAATGGCGTCTACTTTTCTTAGGTCAACCTTGAGTCCATCCTTGCTCACAACATGTCCAAGGAAACAAACATTCTCAAGCCAAAGCTCACACTTTCAAAGCTTAGCAAACAACTGATGCTAATCTGCAATACCATCCGAAGATGTTTTTCATGCTCTTCCTCACTCTGAGAATACACAAGATGTCACGACCCGCTTTCGCGGATCGCGACGGTCCTAGGGTGCGGGAGATACCGAGGCGATCGACACCCGTAGAACCCATCAATCACATCAATCCTATAACAATATTGCAGTGAAAACCCATCATCAATCAATAACAACATATATAACCATTCACTCATATAAATACTATTCATTCTGTCACTCTGTCATTCATTTTGCAACTTCCATAATCTTATACATTTATACTTCAAAATATTTCATACATTTACATAAACAATCTTTCTATACCATTATACAATACCCATGGAGCATCTTATATACATATATAAAGATACAGTGTTTGAATTAATTACACTATCTCTTTCAGACTGCAGAATTCCTTGGAGAAACAAGAACCAGGAATCTGCCTCCTACTCTGCACTTGCAGAGGGTAAACAGTGAGAGGGTGAGTATATATAATACTCGGTGAATCTATATGCATCGCTAATAAATATAATGGAATATCAATAATCAATAGGCAGATGAAGCAATAATATCAGTCTGCTCAGAATCTCTGTAATACAGAAGCAAGTACAGAATATGACTGTAAGTAAACAATCATAACAATGAAGTACATATCACATGGACAAGATGGAACATAAAGTGGCAGAATAGGCCAATATAGATCTCATAGGATCAGTAAAAATAAGGAAAACAGATAAAAGGATAGATTGTATGACATTATACAATCTCTAGTAATCCGTATGGACCATATGTGAACATATAGGTCTCATGTATATCAATATCTGTATCATAAGACTGATAAAGTCTTATGGCTAGGACCATAACCCTTTCCTAGCTAGGGTACCAATAATACAATGTGCACAAGGTCGATAGTATTTCCCCACTACCCTGTTGAATCGGTAGCTCTATTATGACGTATCAGGATTAATAGAAATAAACAGTATATCAATGGATACCATTATGCAATAAGGCATCCTCCAGTTCAATAACTCAATATCAATCAATCAATCATAGATGGCAAGTCGAGTATCGATAACTCATTAGAATCAATTAATGAGTATAAAATCAATAAGACCTCAATAATAATCAATAAAATGATGACCAAAGATCTAGCGACCAAAAATGGAAACAAACATATTTTGGTCATTTGCCGCCAAAAAATTGACGCAATTGGCATGCCATTGTCGCTAGCGATGGTGGCATTCAAATGGTTGGCCTATAAAATTTTCGGCATGAATTTGGTGCAATATTGACATTGCCCCAATTATCAATAAACAAGCACATGAAAAGCAATTTATAGGCAATAACGACAACTCAATAATCTTCAACAATCACATCAATTTGGCATGGAAAACAAGTCCAAAACCAAAGCACAATATTTGGCAAAATGCCACAATTAGGGTTCGGCCAAATGGCCTTTTTCACAAATGGATTCCAATTGGCATTTTATCAATTTAGGCAAGTAATTTGATGCATAGTAGACTCACCTATCACTCCAAATCACCAATGTCACGAATTTGCTTTCCAATTCCTCAATTTCTTCGTTTAGCCCAAAATCGACGACTTTTCCTGAACGAGTTTTCTACAATGAAACGAACATCAATTAAATATCAATTAATACCCAATTGACTTATTCTAAATCCAATTTACACATCCTAATCCATATACTCAAAAACAAAAGTCACAACTTCAATTTTAGGTTGAAAAATTGGGGAAAATTGTTTAATGCATCAATTGATGCAATTAAACCATTTACACATTCCATTTAACATCAATTAAAGCTAATTAAACCATAAAATCTAAGAAAATACCAACTTACCCCAAAACCCTCATTTTAGCTGAAACTTCACTTTGATTGTTCTTCAATTTTTCTTCAATTTTTTTTTGTTAATTTTGATAGAATAAGTTTTGTATGGATTTAGTTTAGTGTTTGCATCAATTTCTCTTCACAAATTTGAAAGGAAAAATCAAAAAAGAAGAGAGGAAATGCTCACTGCCAAAGAACTCAAAATGCAGAAAATTTGCTCAAATTTTTGCTTATATAATAAGATAAAAATGGCAAATTATAGTTTTGGTCCTTATATTTTTCAAAATTTACTTTTGGTCCTTTTTTGCTCAGTAATTCATCCGATAATTCTGTCGGAAATCAGAATTCAAAGTGAATGCTTAAACATCATATTTTAATTAATATTATTTAATAAAAATAGTTTCAGAGCCGTTCTGAAACTCAGACTGTCGAAATTCACTATTCATTGAAAATACCATTTATTAACGGTTTTGCCATCGCTTACTTTATCGGTGTTCTTAAATATTTTCTCATATTTCTTTTTACTGTATTCACAGAAAAATATACCTTATCATTTACCCTCAATCCAAATTCAAAAATTCATCCGTCGACCATATTGCTATTTTTCGGCAGCGATATCGGTACCGATGATTTCAGAAAAATTTTCTCGTTTTTGCTCTAACTGATTTTCTACAATTATCTTTATCTATTTCAATAATTTTAATCCATATACTGAGAACTTTATTCACTAAAACTTGTTACGCAAATTTTTAAGGTATTACATTCTACCCTCCTTAAAAAAAAAATCGTCCTCGAATTTAAATACACACATACATCTCAGTATTGCAACAAGAACATATACTTGGCTTTCATATTTTGTTCACTTTCTCATGTACATTTATTCATAGCCTGATTCCTCTACAATACTTTTACCATTGAAATATCTTTTTATTCCGAAATTGTTGGAATTGTCGATCTACAATTCCTATTGGCATTTCCTCATATGACAATTCCTCATTAACATCAATATCTTATTCTTTCAATACATGTGACATGAATGACACATACTTTCATAGCATTAAGATATGGAATACTAGATAAACATGGTTTATACTGAAAGAAAGAGCCAAACTGTAAGCTACATTGTCAATCTTTTCAATACCTCATATGGTCTCACATATCTCGGTGACAACTTTCCTTTCTTGCCAATTCCCATAACACTTTTCATAGGTGATATTTAAGAAAACAGGATTACCAATTGCAAAATAAGCATCCTTTCTTTTCGGATTTGCACAACTCTTTTGTCTGCTAAAAGCAGTTTTTCATTCGTTCTTTGATAATTTGTATCTTTTCCATTGTTTCTTTTATCAACTCTAGACCTTCTAACTATTTCTCATCTAGTTCTATCCAACATATTAGAGACTGGCATTTTCTACCATGAAGTATCTCATATGGGGCCATCCCGATCAAAGAACAGTACTGTTGTTATATGAAAATTCAATTAGTGACAATTACTTGTCACCATAACCTTTAAATTCCAGAACACTTAACCTTAATATATTTTATAATGTCTGTGTCATTCATTTGATTATCCATCTGTCTGTGGATGGAACATTGTATTGAATCATAGTGATGTATCCATAGCTTTTTGGAACTTCTGCTAAATCAAGAAGTAAACTGTGTTTCTTTATTATATATCATCATTTAAGGCACTCCATGAGCCTTACAATCTAATCAACATATAGCTGTGTGTATTGAGTTGTTCTTATTTCCACTCAAGTAACTATATTACTTGTATCAAACCCGATGACTTCTAATGTTCAATCTTAACCTGTTGATAGGTTAAACATGTAGACATAACTTAGCCACATTTTCTTTTCATATTAAGTCATCAATAATGTCTTTTCAATCATGGTACATCTTGGAAATTCTAAGATGTACTCTATAAGAAAAATATAGACCTTTCTTAAAATCCGATCTCAGAGTCCTTTAACAGTAGGCACACATAACCATTTATCACATTTAAATTTATCATCCTCATCTGTGAACTCTATGGCTTTATGCTTTTGAACATCTTTCCTTTAACCTCACAAGATATGGATCCCGATCTTGTGTCACTTTAATATCATCAATTTACAATGGCTTAGCCCGACATTGGGCTATCAGAGTCTGGTTTCGATCCTGGGATCTAAATTCAACTACATACCCATATCAATTAGCTCATTCATTACACGAATCAGTGGTCTTCTAACAATAGAGATGTGAGCTAGACTACCCATAGTCTTTTGACTAAGAGCATCTGCCACTGCATTAGCTTTACTCGATCTGTAAAAGATTTCACAGTCACTATCCATTAATAATTAACTCATCTTCGTTGCCGAAGATTCATATTCTTCTATTGCATAATATATTATACACATGCTGTAGACTCTTATGATTCATGTAATTTCCACACTTAACATCATACATACAATATCTTTAAATATTTAATGCAAAATCTATTGCTGCTATCTTCAAATCATATGTTAGATAATTCATCTCATGTTTCTTTTATCGCCGAGAAACATATGCAATCACTTTTCTATTCTGCATTAGAACATATCTCAATCTAACTTTGAAAACATCACAGTACACTGTGAATTTATCATCCACTGATGATAATGTTAACTCTATACCACTCATAAGGCAAAGCTTCAATGTCTAGAAACTATACTCTCACATTCATATGTCCATTGATACTTCTTTTGTTTACTGGACAATTTCATCAATCAGAGTTGGAATCTTAGAAAATCTTTTACAAATCTCTTGTAGTAACCTATCATTTCAAGAAAATTTCAATCTCATAACATTAATAGGTCGAGGTCCATTAATTACTGCTTTTACCTTTTAAGAATTGTCCATGATACTATCTTTACGTACCACATGACTAATGAAACACATTTCAATTAGCTAAAATTGACATGTAGACATCTTGGCATACAATTTATGCTCTCATAATATCTATAACACAGTCCTCTAGTGCTCTACTGCCACGACCCAAACCAGGGAGCTGCAACGGTCCAAGGGTACGGGATTCGCCCGAGGCTACCAGTACCACGATGAACCCCTAATACAACATATCAAATACTTATAACTTAATTCACTCTAAAAGCTCATATATCATCCTAGTTCATTCATATTATACTATATTATTTCTCATGCCAATTCTCATACATATACATTATACCAATGTCCTGTCGAAAATTCGGCAGAGTTTCCTCTGTATTTTCAACATGCCAATTTGCCAATTTATCAATTAAGCACTTCCAATATCATTTCCCGACCCAATCTCATCTCTACTACATCAATTCATTCATACTTCTCAATTCACATCATAACCATTATCATATCATACATGTTATAATATCCAAAATAGGCAACTAAACCAACATCCACACATAGATAATTATGTACATACCAAATCTACTTACTCATACTTTAGATTACAGTACCATGGAGCAACTAGACAAATTTTTGGAACAAAAGATTAATCCATAATATTTATATAGATGTGTCAAATGTCCACGATGAAGAAAGATGAGCCTGTGGAACTCGGACCTCACCGTCACCTGAAAAGATTTACAACTACGGGGGTGAGTATAAAATACTCAGTAAGTAATTATATACAAAAATGCATGAGAATTATATACCAT
>CANXYC010583746.1:0-12684 GCA_948193065.1 Aleurites moluccanus | reverse complement strand
CAAAATTACATTTTGGTCCTCCAATTACCAAAATTTTCCAACTTACCCGATTGGGTCCTAACTAACTTCAAATCAACTCTAGGCCTAAAATTTAGGTCATATAACATGCATATACATATATTCCATGCATTCACACATAATATAATACAGCAATAAGAAAGGAAAAATTATTTCCCTAAAAGGTCCCTATTAGGGTTTAGGCTAAGGTGTTACATGGACATTAGTTCCAAGACCACAAGACCATCCGACTATCATGTCCAGATTTCGGAACATGACGGTCCTAGGTTGCAGGAGATGCCAGAGGCGATCGGCACCCGTAGAACCCAGTATCATATACAGTCCTTAGTTACTATCAATTATTCTTCAATTACTTAATTATTATTCATTCTGGCATTTTGTAATCTGTTTGTAATTCTTACTGCAAGTGGCTATACCAAGCATCATCTCATGCCATAATATTAATTATATTCCATACATACATAAATATAATCTAACTATGCCATTACACAACCTATAGAGCAACTAAAAATATATACATACAAAATACAGTGTTTAAATAATTACACTGCTAATGACACTGTAGAATGCCTCGGGAGGCAACAGTCGGGAATCTGCTTACCTACTCTGTACCTAGAAAAGGGAAACAATGAAAGGGTTAGTATATAAAATACTCAGTGAATCTAATATGCATCGATCATAAACATGAATTGGAACATCAATAAAGGATAGGCAGATGAAATAATAATATCAGTATGCTCAAGAATATCAGAATACAGAATCAAGTTACAAAAGATGACTCTAGAGTCAATAATCAAGTCAATGGAAAGTATATTACATGGATAAGACAGATGTAGGGCTATGAAGCGCATATAACATATATCCATCATGTATCAATAAACATAAGACTAATCAGGTCTTATGGTAGGACCGTTAACCCTTCCCAGCTAGGGTATCATTATACAATGTGCACATTGTCGACAGTATGTACCCACTACCCTGTCAGAGAGGCAGCTCTGTCAAATCACATTTGAGCCATAATAGGTATAAAACAAGATAATAGATACCATTAAATAATAATGGTATCATCAAGTATCAATAACTCAGTATCAATCAAATCAAGTTGCAATATAAACAATGGAATAGCAATATTAAGTAGATGTACATTGGCAATAGGTTTGGCAATTAATAAAGGGATGGAACATAGGTTGGTCATATATGAACAAAATATTGGCACAATTAGTGTGCCAATGTCTCTAGCGATGATGACATTCAATGGTAGGCTTATGGATAAACAAGTGATAGGCCTATGACAAAATAAACTTGTAATACCCGAGAAAGTCCTAACTTATATGCATGAATTAATTCTCAGTATATGATTCAAAGGCATTGAAATTATGGGAAATAATTTGAAAGACACAGTTAGAAAGCAAACAAATTACTTTTCCAAAATCGGCGATGTCGGGAACACTGCCGAGAAATTAGTTGTCTGGTCAACAGATGAATTTCTGAATTTGACCAGGGGGTAAAAGATCACCTTAATGCATGAGTAATTTTGGTAAAAGGAAAGAGGTGAAAAACATTTAGGAATACTAAAAAAGTAACCAATGGCAAAACCGTAAATAAATAGAACTTTAAGGTGAATAGTGAAAATTGATCCGTCGGAGTTTCATAATGACTCTAAAACTATTTTTATAAATAAGTATAAATTAAAATAAGCCTATTGATTTCCCACTTTGAAATATAAATCATAACAGAATTGTCAGAATAAATTACAGAAGAAGTTGGGGTCAAAGTGTAACTCGTGAAAGTTTAAGGACCAAAATGTAAATAACCATTATAATTTTTATATAAAAGCACGCCTTAGAAATTATTTTCCATCTTCTTCTTCTTTCTTACCTTTGGCCAAACCACTTCCATTCACTTCTTCCTCCATTCTTCATCAATTCCAACCAAATTTCTTAAGAAAATTCAAAGAAAAATTGAGTTTAAGGCTTTTTCTTCCATTCCCCACCATAAATTTGCTTGAAAAGCTAAAAGAAATCAAGGTAGGATTGCTTAAGGGTTTTGGCTATCACACTTCATCAAGGTAAGGGATTTGTTTGTTCAATTTTATGGTTTATTTAGATGATTTAGGAGTTGAATTGAATGGGTTTTAGGTTAGATTGCATCAATTAATGCATTTTGATAGAAAACCCTAAATGGCTTAACCTATTTGAAGTTGTTTGAATGAGTTGGATGAATTAGAGTTAGTTTGTGTTAATTGATGTTGGAATATATTAATTGGAGGCCATTAGGTAACTAATTGAAGGTTGTTTTGGTGTAGAAAATCAAGTTTGCACAAGTTGTGCATTTTGTCTCCTTTGAAGCAATTGGGTGGAAATCAAGTTTCCAAGTCATTTGGAAGCTTTAGGTGAGTTCTATATGCATCATTTACCATGACTAATGCTTTAGAATTGAAATTGGAAACCTAATATAAAAGCCCATTTTTGGCCGAATGCAAGTTACTATTCATGCCTAGGTTTTTACTTCATTTTTCCTTTGAAATTCATAACCAATTTGATGCATTTCATGTTGTTTAATCTTGTATATTTGATACCTATTGTGTTATTGCCAATGTGGATTTTTGTTTGTTGAATTAGGCATGCCAAATTTGCACCAAACCCTAACCTATTGGCTTGCCATTTTATGCCCACCAAGTGTTTGACAAAATGCCTAGTTATTTTTGCCTTGGCCTATTGCTTTGTATTCCATAGGCCTAGCATTTGAATGTCATCGTCACAGCGACATTGGCATGCCAATTAGCCTACCGATTTCCTTTGCCGAACTAACCTTTGTTCCATACCTTTGTTGTTTACCATACCACTTATCATTGATTGTATATCATATATTGCAATGCCATTGATTCAATAGCTATTTGATTTGAAAGTATTGGGCTTATTGTTATTGATGATACCATTGTTGTATAATGGTGTCCATTGATATGATATTCACTTGTATTGACCTAAATGTGGTTTGACATAGCTGCCGCTCCGACAGGGTAATGGGTACATAATGTCAGCAATGTGCACATTGATATTGATGCCCTAGCTGGGAAGGGTTATTGGTCCCGGACATAGGACCTGATCATTCTTATGCTTACTTGATATGTGATTGACTGTGTGATTACACATAGTCTACGTGTTTCAGGGCCTTATATTTGTCTTACCATATGATTCCATACCATTTATATGACCATTAATATTCCTGTCAAATTCTGATATTGATTCTGTAAACCATCATGATTGGTTCTGTTTCCATTGCTCATTTATTATTATATGTTATTGACCCATCCTAATTTATTGGCGATGCATATATATTTCACTAAGTATCTTATATAATCACCATTTCTTTGTTTAACCATTTCAGGAGAGGAGTATACTACAGAATCCCATCTTCTGACATCCAGCGGATTTTTGCTCACTGTTGATATATGTAATTATTTTGAATTTTGTATTTTTGGTGTTCATAATCTAGCTACTCCATGGGGTATGTATGGAATATTTAGAATATGAACATATATATATATATGTGATGATATTTCATGATATATGATGAGTATAAGGTACGATATTATTACTGTTACAGCCATTTACACTAGATTACAAAAAGAATTACAGAACGACAGAATGGATGGTAACTAAGTAAAATGAATAATTAATTGATGATTATAGATTATGCATGTGATACTGAATTTTACGGGTGCCAGTCACCATTGGCATCTCCCGCATCCTAGGACTGTTGCAATCTGGAAACGGGTCGTGACAGAATTAGACATTTCATCAAACACTTGGTGTGCAACAAAGGATGGACAATTTGGCTAGGTTATGGTGCAACATCGACATTGCCCATTCAATCAACAAATAGTCCATAATATAAGCAACACAACAAATATCAATTTGCCAACATTAAACACAATTAAAAGGATCAAATTGGCATAAAGAATCAAAGGAAAAACAAAGCAAAATTCAAGGCATAAATAGTAACAAGTGGTTCAGCCAAAATGGAGGTTCCAAGGTAGGTTTCTAATCAACATTTTAATATATAAGGCATGTTATTTGATGCATATTAAACTCACCTAGCACTCCAAACAAGCTAGCAAAATTGGTTTGCCACCAATTCCTTCAAAGTAGGCAAAATAGGCAATCTTCCTCACTTTGATTTTCTACATCAAACCAACCATAAATAATTTATCAATCAACTTCCAATTAACATATTCTAAGCTCAATTAACATAAACTAACACCAAATTAAGGATTCAATTCACACAACTTAGGTTTAGGGTTCCAATTTGGGGAAAAAATCTCCAAATGCATCAATTGATGCAATTAATCACTAAATCCATCTTATTCATCATCTAAAACATATAAATCCATCATTAAACTAAACAAATCACTTCCTTACCTTATATGGGTGATCCTCCTGAAATCTCTTCCTAATTATTCCTTAATTTGCTTTTTGATTCAAAGTGAGAAATGGATTGGAAATGGAAGAAATAAGGTTGTTTTAAGGTTTTCTTTGATTTTTCCTTAAGAAAACGAGCTTGAAAATGGTGGAGAAATGGAAGTGAGGTTCAGCCAAGCTATAGAAGAAGAAGAAGATGGTCAAAATTTTTCTAAGGCATGCTTATATACTAAGTTAAGAATGGCAAATTACATTTAAGTCCTTAAACTTTCCATAAATTGAAATTTGATCCCAACTTCTTCTGTAATTTATTTTGACAATTCTGTTTGGATTTAGATTTCAAAGTGGGAATTCAAATAGTTTATTTTTATTTATACTTTATTATAAAAATAGTTTTAGAGCCATTCTGAAACTCAGACAGCTGATTTTTCACTATACCCCTAAAGTTTCACTTATTTACGATTTTTCCATTACTTACTTTTTCAATGTTCCTAAACATTTCTCACCTCTTTATTTTTACCATAATTACACATATTATTATATGATTCTTTATTCCCTGATCAGAATCAGAAATTCATCTGTTAACCAGACTGATATTTTTTAGGCAGTGTTATTAACACCGACATTTTCCGAGACAGTATCACAGATGCATTCTAACTGTATCTCAAAAATTATCTTTAGTTATTTCAATGATCCCAAAACCAATAACATTCAATTATAGTAGGCTTTTTCCAGGGTATTACACCAACAATCGAAACAAAACTAGTTTTTCACAACAAGTTGGATGAATCTAAAATTGTGGTAAGAAACAAAGCAAGGCTAGTTGCCAAAGAATGTGAAAGATGACCATTGAACCATGGAAATACAATAAGAGCTTAATCAATTTTAAAGGAGTCAAGTGTGAACATTAGTTCCAAGACCACAAGACCATCCAATAATCGAAACAAAATTAGTTTTTTGCAACAAGTTGGATGAATCTAAAATTATGGTAAGAAACAAAGCAAGGCTAGTTGCTCAAGGTTACTTTCAAGAAGAGCATATTGATTATGATGAAATTTATGCTCTCTTAGCTACATTAAAAGCAATTAGAATGTTACTTGCTTATACATATTTTAAAATTTTCAAACTTTATCAAATGAATGTCAAAAGTACTTTTCTAAATTGTTTTCTACAAGAAGAAGTTTATGTTGAACAACCTCCCAGTTTTGAAAATGAAAAATATCCAAAACATGTTTTTAAACTTTCAAAAATTTATATGGTTTCAAACAAGTTCCAAGAGTTTGGTATGAGAGGTTAAGTAATTTTCTTCTTGAAAATGGTTTTTCAAAAGGAAAAGTTGATTCCATACTTTTTATTAAACATTATAAGAAAGACATTTTAGTTGTGCAAATCTATATGGATGATATTATATTTGGTGATACTAATGATTTGCTTTGCAAGAATTTCTCTAAGGCTATACAAGGTGAATTTGAGATGAGCATGACAAGAGAACTCAATTTCTTCTTGGGATTGCAAATCAAGCAACTAAAACATGAAACTTTGATCAACCAATCCAAATATACTAAGGATTTATTGAAAATATTTGGCATGGATAATGGCAAGCCTCAACCTACTTGAATGAGTACTTCAATCAAACTTGAGGTAGATGAAAAAGGTAAAAGTGTAGACTCTAAACTTTATAGAAGCATCATATGATTTTATTATGTTTGACTACATCTAGGTCGGACATATTGCTTAGTGTTTGCATGTGTGCACATTTTCAATCTAATCCTAAAAAATCCCATTTGGTCGAAGTTAAAAGAATAATGGGAAATTTTGCGAACATACCAAACCTAGGTTTGTGGTATCTTAAAGGATCTTCATTTGATCTTTATAGTTACTATGATGTAGATTATGGTGGACACAAGATTGATAAAAAAAGCGTTAGTGGTACTTGTCAATTTTTGAAAAATATGTTAGTATCATGAATTTCTAAAAAGCAAAACTCAGTTATACTATCAACTACCGAAGTTGAATATGTAGCAGTAGCTAGTTGTTATAATCAACTTCTATGAATGAAAACATAGCTTGATGACTTTGGACATGTTTTCAATTGCATTCCTATAAAATGTGAAAATACAAGTTCCATTAATCTTTCTAAAAATTCAGTTCATCACTTACTGTGAGGCCTTGCCCAAACACCGAGATGCTAAAATCTAAGGGGGCAACTTCCCACGAACTAAAGGCAGTTTTGGCCAAATTATTTCTTTGATCTTTTTTTGAAAATTGATAGAGTCGCCACCTTCATTTTTAATGGAAAAAAAAAAAGGAAACCTAGTTTGACTCCAAAATATAACCCATAGATAAAATCACTAGACCTTCAAACCAGGACTGAGCTTGGGGACTAGATTTTCAGTTTACAATAACAATCATTTTGGCTTATCATTTAACAATTAATTTATGAAAAATTAGATTTCATGAATAATTTATAAGATGACAATTATAAGATGCATGAATGAAGCATAATAAAGCATATATAACATTAAAGTAAAGACAAAAAGTAAAAGAGGTTTAATACATCAAAAGCCAAAAACAAAGGATGTTAACTGTCACATCCCACTTTTGGAACGCGATGGTCCTAGGGTACTGGTAGACCTAAGGTCACCGAAAACCCATAGAACCCATTAACAATCCAACTATCAATCATTCATTCTTAACTCATATATTAATGTTTAAGTCCCATTATTTACTTATTAATTTTATAGAAATTTTGACAGAGTTTCCTTTGTACCTGTAATGCTATTCTAGACCCAAAATTAGGTCTTTCAAAAATTACACAGCCTGCACAAAGATTAATTTCACATTCCCAATAATTTGCCTTCCTTATACCCTTAACTTCATAGTTCAGCAAACATACATAACACTTCTAAATCCCTTTCATAATATGTAAATTTCATTTTAACATTTTCAGTATCACTGTCATTATTACTTCACTATCATTATCATTAGCAAATATTCATATAATATTTTTACATCATTAATCTATCTATATACAGTACCATAGAGCTCTAGAGATTTTACACATATGACTTTTTAATAATTAATCACTACCTTGAAGCACTTGATCTTCCAAGTCAAAGAAGGAATGACTTGGATATAGTCAATTCAATCTCATTCCTATAAAAATTATAAACCATTATATGGTGAGTATAAAAACACTCAATGAGCATGTATACATCATTAAACATGACATAAAAGCATATGATAATAAAGGTTATCAATGGAAGTCAAGTAACAATAAATATAATGAATGGATATTAGCATTTCAAATTTACTTATCAAAGGTTAATTAATTTGCACACCAAATATCTTTGGAATTTGAAACAGGTAACAATCATATCGATGATAAACAATAATAGATGAAAGAATGGCCATCAATGGCAAGCAATAAGAAAAAAGGTATGGAATCAATAAACAGGTAAACAATACTCGTATCATGTAGATAAGATAGATAAATGGCCATGAACGCGTATAATCTCATATCAATCTCATGCCAATCTCATATCATGTACATAAGGCTGATCAGGTCCTATGGCTAGGACAACTAACCCTTCCCAACTAGGGTTCCATGTAAATCAATGTACACATTACCGATGGTATGTACCCACTACCCATTAAAGAGACAGTCTATCAAATCCACATGTAAATAGGCCAATGAAAATCAATAATAATATCAAGTATTCATTAGAAATATTACAATACAAATTCGTTCAATCGGTACACATAGGCTTACTTGTCAATCGGTGTCAATACATTTTAATAAGCATGTGTCGATTTCTTTATATTATATAAAGGTAGCAATCAACAATAAATATTATAGAATATGTCTAAATATTTGACGTGCGTATTTTTGGAAGCAATTCTAGTACATGATCAATCAAGTACATTATCACACGATTCGGGTTTTCAATGTAAACAAATCCAATAGGCATTGCAAATTTCAATAATAATAAATGGATATGGATCTTTTTAATCATGAAGAAAATCAAAGGATAATCAATAGCAATAAGATGATATTTGATCCAACAAGTCAAAATCATGATTATGCATAATGATGTATACATTACTCACCTTAGCTTATGACTTGAATATTTTCCTTTTCCTTTATCCTTCATTCTTTGCCTTATCTCTTATGGTACCCATCACGTCTCTTATTCATTCTTGACTCTACATATCCAATTAATTTCCATTTAGATACTATTTAATATAAAATCATATTACTTATACTTATATTAAAGAAATTCTCAAGAATTTCTAAATTACTAAGGTTTTTCTGTGCTAAATTCTTTACTGGTAGCCTATGTTCCATTACCCCATATCTCTCTCTACACTTATCCAATTGCTTCAATTATTTTTTTCTACTTAAATTAGACATATTAAACTTTAACATATCGAAAATTCACATTAATCATACTGCTACACAATTTACGGTGTCAATTTAAACTTAAACTTATAACTAGCCCTGCTACCCTGCATTCTACCTGCAATCCTATTCTGGTAGTCTGTATTGTTTTATCTCATAACTCAATCTATACTTATAAAATTACTAAAATTATTTTTTCCTATTGAAAATATACATATAATATTATAACATATCCAAATTTTAGAATATTCGAATCACTGCACAATTATTAGTGAATTTCTAAAATTAAACTACTGCCCTGAAATCTCTACCCAAATAGATCCTGTTTCTGTACCTATAATTAATACTGTGTTTATCCAATTACAAAAAAAAATTACAAACATTTATATAACAAGAAATGAACATTTTTCATGTTTAACACTTTCTTTAATTCATAATTTAAGGTCCTTATATTAATAGAACTCAATAGCATATATTCTATTTATTAGTCAATCCGGGCAGTTAACACTTATGGTTCAATATCTCATAAACAAAAAATCCAATTTAAAAACTCTTTAACATTATTATATATAAGATATAAATGAACACTTTTTATGTTGAACACTTCTTCTAATTATATCTCTAATGGTCTATACAATAAAAACACAGTAGTAAAATTCCAGAAAACCTAATTCTGAACAGTTACAATTTTTGCTTAATAACTCTTTCTTCACTTCGAATTTCATCAAATAAGTTTAAAAACATCTAATTAACTTAATTATCTACAACTTTTATGCTTTGACTAACCTCAAATTCATTCATTAAAATGAAGGAATACCAGCTACAAATTACTGCCTCTACTAGAATCCGAAATTCTAGATTTTCTACTTAACAAACTTTACCTTATCTAACTAATTCCTAGCATATAACCTCCAATTAAAACTTTAATTCTTTAATCAAAATCTGTTATAAATATATAGATAAATGTGAATGTCCATTCATCTATCTAACTACTCATAAGTTTTTATATTTAAGTTTAATTTTATTGCATCATTTATGTTGTAATTTATGTTGTAATTTATGGCGAGTTTATATATTGTAACATATGATGTAGAAGAACCCTATAAATAGGAGTTCATATTACTTTGTAATACACACTAAGAAGATAATAGAAAACTCCCTCTTCTACATTCTTATTATTGTTCTTATTCTTGTTCTTGTTTTCTTTATTTTCATAACACGTTATCAGCACGATTCTCTCCATGACTCTTTTGATAGTTTTCTTGTTCAAAAGATTTGAAGATCTTTCCCTCGATAATGTTGAAATATTTGAGGTTTGAAATTCTTTTTCTTGATGATATTTCAATTCAGGTATTTGAATAAGTAAATTTTATTTTTATGCATTATCATTTTATTTTTCTATATATATCTAACATAAAATGTTCTACTCTAATTTTGATATTTATTTTTGTATATATTATAATATTTTATACTTATTAAACTATAATTTGAAATTATAAAAAATGATTTATATTTGTGATTTTATAAAAGTACAAGTGAAAAAAAATTAAAATAATAATAATTATTTTTTTAATTTAATCATGTATTAATAATGATAGTAAATTTATTTGTTTTGATATTGCAAAGTTATTCTTTCATTTCAAATATGTTGATTTTTATTAAAATTAACTCTTAATGTGTGAAGAATATTCACAAATAATAATATGTTAATATTTTTCATATATCGAATATGCTCCTGCAGTAGCAATATCGATAAAAAAAAATTATAAAAATGTTATGAATTAATTTCATGCATTCTGATTTAATCTCATTCCCTGAAGTGAATGCAGTCATATTTAATTGAATAAAATAACAAGTCGTTAATGAAAAATTCATGAAATATATTATGGTGATTTTATCTCATTTTCTGAAGTGAATGTGGTAATATATAACAATAATACTATGAAATTTAAAAGTAAATATATAATAATTATTCTTTTCATAAGAATATTTATCACAAGCAGAAGTGGGATAAAATTATACAGAAATAAGAATAGAAAAGGTGGACAAATTTTTTTAAAATAAATATTATCGATATGGTATGAAGAAAAATTGGTCAAATACTTGTCGTATAATAAAATATCTTATTGATAATTATCGAACATCGCAAAAAGAGAGGAAAAATATGAAAATAAATTTTATCTCTAATAATGATGACTTTAACTATGATCATATATATATTGCTCACATTGATGTGACAAATATAGTTTTGAAAATATTAAAATGGATAATTGATTTATGGTCCGATAACACGTACAATTTTAAAAATGTCAAATATTTTTCTTATTTGAAAATAGATGAGGTAATTATTTCTAGTAAAATAAAAAATAATTGAAAGCTCCAGAATAGCCAATATATTATTACTAAGAGGAACAACACTTATTATATATAATGCATTATTTTTTCCAAAGTCTCATAGAAATTTATTAAATTTTAAAGATATTTACAGTAATGAATATTATATTGAGATAGTAAATAAGAGGAATCAATAATGTCTCTATATTATAAGTATTATTTCGGGTAGAAAAAAATATAGTGAAAAATTTTATGTTATTTTCTCTGATTAGTATTATACAAAAATTAGTGAAATTGAAGAGAATCTTATAGTAAACTAGAAGTTTACATATTCAAATATTTTTATTATTTGGCATGAGAAGTTAAGTCATATTGATTTAATAATAATGGAAAAAATATTGAAAAATCACGTGGGAATCTATTGAAGAACTAAAAGATTCTTCAAATCAATTAATTGGCTTTTAGTCAAAAGCTAGATATTTATCATCTAAGAATTTTTTAATGTATAATAATATATCCTAATTACCCCACCACAACGCATTAAATGAGTCCTCAAAAGAGGTTAAAAATATAAGTTGGATATATATCTTCATCAATAATTAAAAAAATTAGCAAATCAATTGTCGGATATACTTACTAATCTAAAATGAGTAACAAAATCTCATATAACAGCTATTAATATTTTAATTTGTATTAATATTAATGAATCTCAAACACGCTTGAAGCGTGAAAGACTATTAGTTATAAGGATAAAAATCCTTGAAAGAGAAAAAGAGAAAATAATAAAAATAATTTTATTAAAAATGTAAATACTAACATAAATACACTTCCTGAAGAAAGTACAGGTACCTGAAATTAGTAAAAATGAAGAGATATTGATAAATTATATTAGTTATGAAAAAAATAAAATCGAAATGAAATAGTTGTTGGCTACTATTTTGCATATACTGTAACATATTTTTATGAATGAAAATAATAATATTGAACCACAATCGATTCAATAAATAGAATTGATTGGCCAAAATGGAAAGATGTAATACAAGTAGAATTTGATTCTCTTGAAAAGCGTAAGATTTTCGGACCAGTAGTCCAAATACTAAAAGATGTGAAACTATTAGATACAAATATATTTTTGTACGAAAAAGAAATGAGAAAAATGAAATTGTAAAATACAAAGCAAAACTTGTTGCGTAAGGGTTTTCACAAAAATCTGAAATCAATTATGAAAAGATATACTATTCTATGGTGGATGCAATAATATTTTAATATTTTATTAATATAGCAATGTATGAAAGACTTGATATGCACCTAATAGATGTAGTCACAACTTACCTATATGATTCAATTGATAATGATATGAAAATCTCCGAAGGATTTAAAATGCTAGAAAAATATAATTTAAGTTATCGAGAAATTTATTCAATTATATTACAAAGATTTTTGTATAAATTAAAATAATTTGGGCCCATATGATAAAATCGTTTTATTGAATACTTGTTCAAAATATAA
>CANXYC010583686.1:0-34705 GCA_948193065.1 Aleurites moluccanus | reverse complement strand
GTCATTTTCCAGAAAAGTTTCAAATTTGCTTTCTAACTGTGTTTCTAAAATTATTTCCTATTAATTCAAGACTAATGGACCATATACTGAGAATTTATTAATGCATTTATGTTATTGCTTGCTAGGGTATTACATTAGATAATATGCCTTGTCAAACAAGAACTTTAGATAATGCCTCATCGAATGAGGACTTTAGCTCTACCTCATCACTAGTGGTTTTCAGATGATCTGCCTCGTTAAACAAGGACTCTAGATGATGTGCCTCATCAAGCAATCTTTTTAGCTCTGCCTCGTCACTAGAGGACTTCAGTACCTTACGGACTTTCGCCTAGCCAAACTAGGTTTTTGGGTGCCTTGCCCTAACAAGGATTTTTTGCCTCGCAGACTTGCCTAATTGAATTAGGTCTTTAGGTGCCTTGCCTTGATAATGACTTTTTGCCTCACGAACTTTTGTCTAGTCGAACTAGAACTTTTTGCTTGTCTAACCAAGCTAGGTCTTCTGGTGCCTAGTGAATTTTCGCACAGTCGAACTAGGTCTTTAAGTAAAAATATACCTAATTGATAGAAAACTTTTAGAAATCAGCTTCTCTTAAATGTTTTCAGGACCTTAGGTGCCTAGAGCTCATTAGTTCACTAGGACCCTAGGTACCTAGAGCTCATTACTTGAAGTCCTCTAAGACTTTGAGTTCCTAGAGCATATTGCTTGGAGTTCACTAGGGCCTCTGATACTTAGAGCTTTTTGTTTAAAGTTCAATAGGATCTTTTGGTCTAAAGCTCATCACTTGGAGTTTATTAGGACCTTCGGTTTAAAGATCATCGCTAGGAGTTCACTAGGGCCCTCAATATCTAGAGCTCATTAAAGTTTTTTAGAACTTAGAAATCAACCTCGCTTAGAGATCTTTATGAAATGTGTCTCGCTGCTTGAGGACTTTGATGCTTAGAGCTCATTAAAGGTCTCTAGGATTTAGAAATCCACCTCGGTTAGAGGATGAACTTAGAAATCAACCTCGCTTAGAGATCTTTATGAAATGTGTCTCACTGCTTGAGGAATTTGATGCCTAAATCTCATTAGAGTTTGCTAAGATTTAGAAATCCACCTCTCTTAGAGGTCTTTATAAAATGTGTCCGTTGTTTGAGGAATTAAAAATCCACCTCGCTTTGAGGTTTTTAAGTGCTTAGAGCTTGTTAAAGTTTGCTAGAATTGTGGTGTTTAAAGCTTATTAAAGTTTGCTAGGACTTGGTGTTTAAAACTCATTATAAGGAGCTCACTAGGACTTTGATTTCTCACAATGACTAGAACTTTGTGCCTAGAGCTCGTTAGAATTCGTTAGGACTTAGTGCCTAGAGTTCATTGTAAGGAGTTCATTAGGACTTTAGTGTCTCGCTATGACAAAGACATTGTGCCTAGAGCTCATTATTCACTAGGGATGGCAAAATGTTCTGACCCAGTGGAGATCTGTCTTGCCTCATCGGATCAAAGTGGGGAGTCCCTATTTTGACTAGGTAATAGAGCAGGGATGGGAAAAATCCAAAATTTTTTAGTGGGTATTGGGTGGGGATAGAAATTATATATTCCGCCTCATAACCACCCCACTATATATATTAAATTTAGAAAATAATTATCTTTTTATAATATAATTGAACTGGTAAAAAATATAGTTATTGATTATTAACTTTAAAAAAATAATTATTAAATATTTTATTAAGTAATTAAGTTATAAAATATTATTTATAGAAGAAATTTAATAATAATAATAATTTATAGAAAAATATAAGATTTAAATTTTTATTATTATACATTGAAATAAAGATATTTGATCTTTTAGTGGCTAATTATCAATTTTATAACATTATTTTTTAAATAATTTTAGCAAAATTTATTATAATTTATATGTTATGGTCCATTTTTACTTTTTATTTAAATTTTAACATGTCGATCAATGAGCATTAATTTATATAGTATAATTTTACAATAAAAAATTATAATAAGTTTATATAAAAATCAAATCTTTTAATTATAATAAAAAATTCTAGTAAATTTATCAGAAAATTATATTATATTTAATTGAATATCTAATTTTCTTATTAAGAATTTTTAAATTTATTTATTTTTATATTAAATACAACTCAAAAGAATAATGAATGAATGAAATGTATAAGGTATATCATTAATTGTTATATGTAAACACTGTGCCCCATAGGGCCTCGTGGGGACCCCAATATCAATGGAGATGGGGATGGGATACTAAAATTTTAATTTATTGGATAATGGAGTGGGATGGGATGAAATTTTAACACATGGGGACAATGATGGTTATAGTGAAACCCGCCCTAAACCCGCCACGTTGTCTTCCCTATTATTCGCTAGGTCTTGGTGCCTAGTGCTTATTGTAAGAAGTTTGCTAGGACTTCAGTGTCTCACTATGACAAGGACGTTGGGACTCAAATTCCCTTGGGAGCTTATTCCTTCTTCAATTTGAGTTTGCTCTTCCAGTAAGGAGATAAGATTCTTCTCCCTTTAGCATTTCATTCTCCTTTCATCAAGCAAATTATTTTCACAACCTGGGAGAAATTTATGTTTTTTCATTATCATTCACTGAAAATAAATTTTTTATTATTCCTAGTGGGAAAGACTTTTACACCTTTTAATGTTATGAGCTCGAAGGGTGATCTTATTCTCCCCTTGAGTTCTTCCTTTCTATTTTCCTATTAACTTTCCTTCTGCTCCCTTGTTCTACCTGATTTACCCCTTGAGAGGTTTGCTAACGAGCTACGACTTATAGCATTTGGATGGTGTTCTTAAATTGAATAACTGCGTCGAGGAGGAGTTGAGTACCAACGAAGTTGTCAACTGGGGTTAACTTGAAAACTGAGAATGGATTTATGATTTGGGAGCTTAGGATAGTTATGATCGTAGTGATATAGTATCATAGGGTTAGAGTTTCCCCTTGTGGTGCTTGGCTTGAGGAGGATGGATCTATTGGGTGTATTTGAAGCATTTTTTAGATGATTTTCTTGAGTCTAAAAGATGTGAGAAATAAAGAATTTGTAAGTGTTACAATTCTCAAAAGAAAGAGGAGAAAAGAGAACTAGTGAATTTAGTTGTTCCTTATAGATAGTGTCATTTGATGATCGAGAGATCTTCAAAGAAAAGGCGTAATGGATCTTTTTGTTAGGCCTGGGCCTCAGGTAGCTTCCTGGACCTGCAAAATAAACAAAAAACATCAAGGGGATCCTCTCCAATGCCTAAGTCAATGGCTTGATTTTGGAATTCTCAATGAAGAAGATAATCAATATTGGAGAGAGAATTTTTAATAAGAGAGAGAGATGAGAAGTAACAGAGTTGATCTAATCCTATTGGTGGTTAATTTTTTCTTTTTATTGTGGCTCACCTAGGCCGATGTTTGGGGATAGATGGACAAATGGCAACATTCCTATAGTGGATAAGAGTGATGTAGTCTAAACTGATGGGACAACAACCTCTTTTGTGTTAGTTTGTGGATACCCTTTGTATATTCAAGTATTGTAAGGAATGACGTATTGTACCCACCTTCTTACTTTAACATGAATTCCATTTTTTTAGGATGAAAACCTCGTTGGAGCTTTTTGTCTAGAAAGGCTCTAGTGAACTGCTTGTATTCGAGCTAAGAAAGCTCGTCTTCGAAATCTGAAGGATTTGGAAGAGGCTCGTCTTCAACCTCTAGAGTATCTTAGCAAGGCTCATCCTTTAATGACTCGTCTTTGAACTCTGGAGATTATTTGAGATGCTTGCCAATATGAGACGAAAAATCGATCTTGGGACAACAATCAGTAAGCTTGAAATAAAAGGAATTTGAGGTCAAAGATTCTTCATGTTTATGATTCTCAGTCTTAAGGTGATATCCTCGAGCAATGATTTCACTAGCTAAAATAGTGCAAGAGCTTTTCCATTTCTAACAGCTATTGGGAAAGTGGACAAGATCAGAGCGATATATAAAATGGAAAGCGAGTTTATTGATAGTAAATCGGACGAGTTGACATTGAGTCGGAGTTAATACAGATAGTGGAGGAGAAATCACCTGCATTTTTAATTCCTTGTTTGGTTGTTTGTAATAATTTATTAAAAAAAAAAAAAAGGAATTGATTTAGCTTGGTGTTCTCTATAGAAAGGAACGTCAAGCTCAGGAAAGACAGGGAAGAGAAGTAAAGTGAGGTTTTATGTGATGTGAGTGGTTTGGTCAAAATCACACCGACCCCGTTCCTCTCACCCTCTCAATTATATTATTTTTTATTTTTATTTTTTACTTTTATTAATTTAATTAGCTTTTTGAAAGTCTTTTTTTTCTTTCTTTTTATTAATTTAATGTTGACTTAATTAAATTTAATATTTATACTAAAAATTAGTGTGTGCATTTATTATAGTAAAAAGTAAATCAATTCTTACCATTGTAATGATAAAAAATGTAAATCAATTAATAAATAGGTATAAAAATAACAATTTATGGGTTATCAAATAGAATATGTGAAGTCAAAAAGAATGAAATTCATTAATAGCTTAAATTTTAATCTCTCCTTTGTTATAATTTTTATTTTTAAAATTTTTAAAATTTTACATAAAAAATGAAATTCTGAGAAAATTTTCATTTTAATAATGAGAAATTTTATGAATTACTTTTTTTTAGAAAAATATTCTTTAATTTTATAAATTTAATTATTATGTTAAATAAATAAAATTATATAAATACATAAAATAATATAAATAAATTAACTTTATAAATTTTAATAAATTCATAAATTTTAAAATTTGTCTTGTCTACTTCAATCACTATAAAGAAAATAGTGAGATATGTTGTGCCTAATTGAGCTCAAGATTTTTGACATTAAAATTGAAATTATATAATTTTTTTTTAGAAAATATTACATTAAATAGAATTGAGAAAAAAAAAATAAAATTTAATTATGTTTAAGGCCTTTCAAACCTTAATTAGGTAACTTTTCATATCCTATTGTACTCTAGTAAATAAATAAATAAGCACATATTGGTATTGGAATTTGCTTGAAATGGCAAGGGTTCTATTAGCCGCATAATGTGGTATTCTTTTAACTTTTTACTATATTTTTAGTGCACTTTTAGCTTTTTTTTTTTTTTTTTTTTTTTTAAATATTAATGGAATTGAAAAATGTATGGTTTTGGTTTTAATTTGATAAAATATTTGACAGATTCCATTTCTGAGTTTTGACTCTGAAAAGGCAAAGAATGTGTGAACTAACTTCAAAAATGTTTGTAGTGGGAATTTTTAACTCTTTCTGGGCTGCACTTTTGCTACGTTCAAAGTGGCGTTGTTTAGGGATAAAATTACTATCGTCTAATGTGGTGTTGCACTACCCACCACAATCTTTTGATTTCTGAATTTCCAAATGCTAGTGTGTCTATCAGTAGTGGAAAAATTTGATTCAACTTGTAAATTTGGTATGATTTCTGAGTTTAAATTCAACATATAACCAATTTAAAATTTGCATAAAGTTTAAAATGATTCAAATCAAAATGATTTAAACTCGTTTAATGTAGATCTCCAGGTCAACTTGTTCAAACCGTAGATTTAACTAAACATGATTATATTTATTCCGAACTCGATAATAGATCCATTTGACTCAAAATAAATTAAAAAATATCAACTTTAAAAAATTTAAATTCAGTAATTCAGTTAACATGTTATTAGATCACTGGTTTCATAAAAGAAAATCCTCCCTTGCAAGCCAAAATAAAGCAATTCTCGTATTAATCTTGCTCCAGTTTTAAATCATACGCACTGATGTATAGCTAATTTTATAGATGCAATACAGATTGACAATCCAACTCAATCATTATAAACGAGGCAATACCCAGAGCACTTCCATGTCTTCCCATTAGCATTTTACACTGTTCATTATGAGGAAATATCATTTTTACACAAATTGGAAAGGCATCGGCAAATATAAAGCAGTGAGTCAAAATCTGGGGTTCTCTGACTTGTCGATACTTTTTAAAGTATTTTTCCTACCGAATTGAACCACTTCCAATGGATGCAACCTTGCATACTCCAGCAGAAGTGGTGAACGGAATATCTTTGTAGCAGGCTACTAGATCTGCATTAGTTTGTAGATCAACTTGTAGCGTCTCCCAGACCTTCTTCTTGGGGTTTAGGACATCATCAGGCTCACCTTCAAACCCAGGGAATGCAACTTTCTCCCCAACAGCAGCAGATTCGGGTGGATCAACCAACTCGACCTGGAAGAAATCCAGAGTTGATAAAATTGCAAGCATTAAATAATCATCATATCGAGATTTTACTAGTCATATCAACATCCAAGAAATCACCAATATTAAAATAAATATTATGCTAAAATTCAGTTCTTTATATACACCTAGAGCACATCAACCATATGAGTTGTACATCAGGTTTACCACCATCAGATATAAATCTATACTGACACTAAATAAAAAAAGTGACCACTGGCTATGTTCTTTCAATATAAAATTTATCACCATAACAACCATTATTATTTAGCAAAGCATAAGTTTTGCGGTTGAAACTGCCAGAAAAAAAAAATCCATGGAATCACTAGGAGCAGGAACCCCCACTGACGATTTACAAGTGAAAATATAAGAACATTAACTCACACCTATGATCCAGTATCACTTCAGAAGTCATGCCGGATCAAATAGAGGGCTATATGTGCCACTATTTTCTAGCCATGGGTGTCATGAATTCATGGCAACAGTCAGAAATTTGCTAGAAAGGTTAGAATGTTTTCATTCAGAAAGACAACTTCAGAAACAAGTGCACACAATTGAAAAGGCAGCCTTGGGCCTCCTTACCTTCGTGTGGTCACTGTTGGAAGCAGCAAGAACCATAGCTTGTGACTTAATACCCCTCATGCTTGCTGGCTTTAAATTACAAAGAACACAGACCTTTCGATTCTACAAAAGCAATCATAATTAAACAAGCTTAGAGAAAGACACTTTATGAAAGTTAAAAATGCATCATAGAATTATAATATGAAAGAAGCAAGAACAAATACCTGCATCTCTTCTAGAGGTATATACTTGACAAGTCCACTAACAACTGTTCTGGTTTCTCCTCCCACATCAATTTCTTCCACATATAGTGAATCGGCATCAGGATGCTTCTGAGCTTTCTTAATTAGACCAACACGAATATCAAGCCTTGAGATAGAGATTTCTGGTTCCACTGTGCTCTTTGATTTAGCTTGAGCTTCTGGTTTTTTAGTCTGTTGCTTCTTTCCACCAACGTCTGTTAATCATTAAGGGAAAAAGTCCTACTCATGTAAGCAGCTGTTCAAAAACCAATTACCAGGTACTCTCACACAACAGTCACAATAACCAATCAAAAGCAAATCAGCAATTGCTTTTGTGATAGAGAACAAAAATGTTTGACAGAGAGGAAAGACAGGAGATTTATTGACCTGAAACTTTTGCCTTCTTCAGTTCCTCAGCAATCTTTGCTGCTTCAGCTTCTGCCCTCTCAGCTTGACTTCCAGCAAATTTCTTCCTGAAGAAATCCACTTCTTCATCTTTCTGCACATAAAAAAATGTTAATAAAAATTACAAACCAAGATAAAAATAGGCACTAGAGCCGATTTTTCACATCCACTCCCACATAACAAAGACATGAACATGTAAATGCGAACACCCACCCACCTAAACACATGCATGCATACAAATAGATGAGGAATTAGATGATATACCAGTTCCTTGAACAGAGGCTCTGGTGTTCCAATTTTATGATTGGGAGGTAGAAACTCCCAAGGTCTCTTTGCCCTATCAATGTCTCCTTTTTCATCACAAAGAGAAGCTTGTTCAGGAGACAAATTAAGCTGCTTGAAAACCTTGTATAACAATAAAAAATGTGTCAGCTCAAATTCACTTGTGACAAACTTCCAGAACCACCACTTATGGATCTGCAGGACAACTAAATTACCTCAAGAAAGAAAGATGGCATGAAAGGTTCTAGTAAACATGCAAGAAGATATACAAGTCCAACAGAAGTCCTCATAACTATGTTACATGAAGGTCGGTCTTCTTTATAAAGCTTCCAAAATTGGCTTTCCTACAAGAAAAGGGAATAGAAATTGGTTATGCAGTTTATCTCAAAGCAGCAGAACCATAACAAGACGACAGTGAAATTTATGGATCTGAGGGATTGCCAGTGTTTCGAGCTTACTTGCAAATATGCATTCCCTTCACCAGAAATGCCCATTGCTATTTTCAGTCCTTGCTTTAATTTAACCTGGAAAATTTGCAACAATAAGCATGAATTGATTCAAGTTGTTTGCACCATGCAACAATATTAATTACTAAAACATTAATACCTTCTCCATAGCTTCAATGTACTGCTCCACATATTTACCAACTTCTTCAGAAAATTTCTTTGTCAGGAGATGTGAGTCTGCATTTGGAGACTCTGGAACAATGAAACCATATCCTGTGCCTGTAGATTAAAAAACTCAGTCAAGACATGGTTATTCTAGTTTCCTTAAGATGCACAAACAGTAACAGCAAGTCACAATTGGAAGGGATTGGAAAGAGAAATGAAACAAATTTAAGAAAAGAAGAGGGGTACGTTAAGCGGGAAAAAAAAATAAAAGGATGCAGCAATGAATTTGAAATGCCAAATCCTGTTTCAGACAGAGGCCTGCAACTCTTTTCCCACTGACGAGAGTAATAATGAACATATTCTCCAAGACTAAAATCTAGCTTATTAACCAATAATTTCAGAAATCTATGGCTGAATCTCAAGCAGCTGATGTACCTGGAGGTTTAGCAATAAAACTCAAAACTCGGTTGATAAAGTTGCCCAAATTATTGAGCAATTCACTGTTAAGTTTTGCTTGCAAATCAGACCATGTAAATAGAGTGTCCGACACCTAATTAACATAATCCCAGCCAGATTAGAATTTTACATATTGCAAAAACACAATGAAATATTTTGAACTACAGTGTGAAAATAGAATTGGAAAGAACAGGATTACCTCTGGCCTATTAGTTAATAAATAATATCTCCACACTTCTACAGGAATATTTGTATCTTTTGCATCATTACCGAAAACTCCTATGCCTTTACTTTTAGAAAACTTTCCTGCAGTAACAAATTTAAAAAATTTACGATGTTGAAGGCAAAATGTAACTTGTAGATTGAAGGTTATCCTCACAATAATTTTTTTTTATTTGAGCAAATGATAATTTACCAACTATTGCAGATCAGAGAAATCAATATCACATGGTTGACAAACCTGCTTCATAGTTCAAGTATTCAGTAACACTTATAGTCTTCATCAAGGTCCATTTTTCACCAGTTCCAAGAAGGGTAGACGGAAACATCACCTGAAGAAAAAGTTTACATTTGAAGAAATCAAGAGACTGTCCGCTCACAGATAAAATAGCCAGATCGCAAAACAAGCCCTTGGTTTCAAAAAGCAACAAAAAGTCCCTGAAGTTGAGGATTTTATGTATGGGAAAGCAACAAAAAGTCCCTAAAGTTGAGGATTTTATGTATGGGAAACATGGACAAAGATAAGATGGCAAATTGTTAAGTAGCCCCCTTAAGTTACAAGGACTGTTCTCCTCAAATATTATTATTTCCATTAATGACATTGCCTCGTATATTATTGAACTGCCAAATTCAACAAAATCTGTTCACTATACAACTATGAACAGCAAGCAAACATTGAGGAAATATTGCCAGAAATACGAATGGTGGAGAACAAGCAAGTTATCAACCAGGTATGACTCCAAGAGAAAAGGTTCAGGCATTCAAGAACTTATATTGAGGTCTGACCAGCTAGATAAAAGTTATTATTGTTGCAAAGTTGATAAGAAAATGCACTGATGCAGCGATACACAAGCATCATAGCATTAAATCAACATAGTACTGTGTGGCACAGTATTATCTCATTCCAAATTTCCCAAGCTCTTCCAGACATATAATTATAAAAAGATAAGAAAGATCCATCTCTTTTACAATTCTAACTACAATAATAAAAACAACAAAATCCTTTTAATCATGACATAAAATTTTACAAAAGATCAAAATTCGTAACATGTGATGATTTCTGCAGGTGCATCTATAATGAGCTATGACTTCCCTACACTGAAACTATCACCCAAACAGAAAAAGGTGAGAAAAAGAGAGAATAAAGTTATGTAGATTATTGATCAGAAAAGTACTGTAGTCTTAGACCAAAAAAATGCCTAAGTTGGGTATGAAATATTTTCACAGATATTAAACACGAGCTACATGTCTGTTCTTATCGTTTATACGTCCACATTGCAGGTCATCAAAACAAGGGGAATAGTACACTTACAGTGTGGAATGGTACGTTATCCTTTCCCATGAATTGATACAGCTCCACGTTTTCAGGATTCTTCCACCACTTTTCCCATTCAGGAGTGTAGCAAGCTGTGATTGAGACATATCCAATAGGCGCATCAAACCAGACATAGAAAACCTATAAAAAATGTAACTGGAAGTTACAATCAGGAATAACTAGTGAAAATGTAACATCTTATATATATACTGTTTCACACAGAAGAAGAAGAAGAACAACAACAACAACTAAGTCTTAATCCCAAGCTAGTTGGGGTTGACTACATTGAATCATTGATCCATTTCACATGGAAAAATTTTTTTTTTAAAAAGAAGCATGCATAGAACCAACATGTTTTGCATAACCATTCATCATTATGAGGACTTAGGCTTCAAACAGGACACAACGAGAACATATAAAATTTGTTTCTAACCTTGTCTGTGAATTTCTCATGTGGAACTGGAACTCCCCACTTCAGATCTCTAGTAATACATCGGGACTTTAGTCCTTCTTTCAACCATGCATTTGTTGCTTGAATAGCATTCTGACTCCAGGATCCAGCTACCGACGTGTTCTCAATATATTCAACCAATTTATCCTTTAGCAGAGGAAGCTCAAGAAACAAGTGATTTGTATCACGAATGCGTGGAGCATTTCGACAGACCTGCTCAGGTATTAGGATAAATGTCAGTAAAATCATCACACTCCTGTAATATTATTGCTACATGAGGGGAAAAAAGGCACAGTTAGTAACCCTCAAGGCTTATCAAACTCCTGATTCATTTCCTTAAACAGCATTGCAACCAAGAGAATTAGTATTATGGTTGTGAAATAAGTTCAAAGAAAGGAACTGGGTTCGCTGATCAGCCAAAATTTCAGCTTCCACATCCAAGTTATTGCTTCAATTACCAAGCACTGTTGTGATTATCCTAGTATCAGAAAGTTCCCCTTCCCCATAGAAGGGAATCAAGACATAAAAATAACGAAGACTGAAGAAGGTCTCAAGATATTTAGGCTTACGGCTCTAGCACAAGGTTATGCTATGCATTTAAGCCCAAATAATTATAAAGCTAGATGCAAAAGCTAAAAAGTGATAGGAATCAAAAAAAGAAGACAGAATCTGAATGCATACCTTGCACCTAGGATCCTTTAACTCTGTTGGATTCAACAGCTTTCCACACTTTTCACATTGATCTCCTCGTGCAGAATCATAATTACACCCTTCCGTAGGACAAGAACCCTCTACAAGCCGATCAGCTAAGAACCTTTTGCATGTATCACAATAAAGCTGAATATGATAAGAGTCAGTAACACAAACCAATATCACCACAGTAATAAGATAAGACAGGGAAAAAGAAGAGAACAGACAAAATATGAACATCCAACTAAGCAATTATTCATGGATAGAGAGGAGAAGCCAAGCAATATCGTTAAAGAATGCAAAATATGACTCCTCACTCCATACCTGCTGCATTATGTTCTCAGAAAGCCAATTGTTTTCTAATAGCTTCTTAAAAATTGCTTGGCAAATTTCAGTCTGCTGTGGGGTTGATGTACGTCCAAATTCATCAAAACTAATATTAAACCAATTGTAAACTTCCCGATGGATCGCATGGTACCTAGAATATGGGGCAAAGAAGAAGTTACATACTTGTATACAATTGTAAAAATAGTTGGTCCAGCACAAGAATCAACTGGATACATCAATTTGCTGATTGCATAACTCAGTATTAATTTGTATTTTAGTAAATGGAAACCATGATGCAATTACCAGAAAGCAAACAAATCAACATAATTTGGGAACGTAGAAATTTCAATATAAACTAAGAAGAAAATCATAAATGAGAATTGAATTTAATATGTTCCCATCACTAGATGAAGTCAATTTCAAATATAGAGGCTTGAATGAAAACAAAATTATTACTTGTCACAAATTTCTTTAGGTGTGCAATTCTCTTCCATGGCCTTGGTCTCTGTTGCTGTTCCATACTCATCAGTTCCACAAATATAAATGGCATTGTAACCTCTTAGCCGGCAATATCGAGCAAAAACATCAGCGCTCAATACACCTAAAATTCAAAAAAGCAAGCAAAAATGACAACATTTTAAACATTACAAAAGTCTAAATTATGCATAATAAAAGTATAGAAGGAGAGAGCAATACAGCCGATTATATTGCCAAGGTGAGGGACGTTATTGACATAAGGCAAGGCGCTAGTAATGAGTATGTTTCTCTTGCCGGGGATCGGAACTTTAGTGGCCTTCAGATCATCTCCGGTGGTTGCAGTAGTTGATGAGAGATCTCCCATGGCTCCGATTAGTGTTTCAGAGAGTTAACTCTGATTTTTGCTTGGAGTTGTTTCAGGTCGAGTTGTAGAGGCTAGAGACGATTACATTCATTTCTAAACTAGGCTTAGTAGGGTAAAGCAATTGGATGATTCAAATGCCCTCGTCTTTTACTGTAAATTACGAAATGTATCCTTTTTAGAGGCTGTTTTGTGAAGAAACTCTGATTTAAAAACAGTGTTTTAAAAACTTCGTTTTAAAAAAAATTTATAAATTTTAAAATAATATTTTAAATTAATTATTTAAATATTTAAAAAATTATTAAATATTTTTTAATTTTAAAATAATATTTTATATTTATTTTAAATAAATTCAAATACTTCCTTAATAAATGATGCAAAGAAAAATTTTATTAATTTAAAAATAACAAAATTTTGCTAAATTCTTTTTTTTTTAAATTATTAACTCTTAAATAAAAATATTAAATTATTTTATTAAAAAAATTTACGTAATTAATTTTTAACAATAAATTTAATGTTTATTTGTGTACACATTTTAATACAATAATATAACATATTATATTTTAAATTATATATATATATATATATATATATATATATATATATATATATATATATAATTAAAGTCATATTTAACTTATTATACTTTAAAATTAAAAACAATAAAATATCACATTCTCTTTCTTACAAAAATAAATATTAATATTTGTTGTTAATAGATACTAAACAAGTTAAAAATAATAATTAATATAATTTTATTAAACATTTAACCATAATTAATTATTAGTTAACATCTAACACAAATCAGTTAATACTTATTAATAACAGTTATAACGAATAATTAAATCAAATAGAATCTTTATTAATATTAATAATGAAATTTGTTATAATAAACTTGTGAAGGGGATACATTTTCACCATAAAATATTAAATTTATATAAAGTTATTTCATGATTTATTGTTATAATAATATTTTTTATCTCAAAAACTAAATTTATATGAATTCATTTTATCAATTTTTATTTCGCATTATATATATTTTTCAAATTAAATAATAATAAGAATTATTTAAATCAATGTTATTCAAATTTAGTTTGAATATAATTGATTTAATTTTTTTGGTCTTTATAAATAAAAAATATTTTAAAATATTTAAAATATTCAAAAATACATGAAATGAAAATTTTATTATAACATAAATTTATGTCAATTCTATACATGAAACACCAAAATAAGTTATTTCATGCACATAAAATATACATACTATGTAGTGAATTAACAAAATAAAAAACAAAGTTTAAAAAAATATTAGGATATACTAAAATAACTAAACAAAATAAGATATTCAACATCTATGATTTACCTGTAAAAGTTAAAATTATAAATTTATTATATAGTCGGATTTTATTTTATTTTTAATTTTAAAATTAAAATTAATACAGCAAAAGCAACTTAATAGTATGTTGATTTACAAATAAATATTAAACAATTAGATACTAAAGTTAATTGATCCAAATAAAAAAAAAAATTATCTTTTAAAGAGAAAAATATATTTTAGTAATTTATTAGTTGACTCAAACGCTAAAATTTACAGAAACTCATTTAAAATCCTAAAAGTTAAAATATTGATTTTTTCCTAAAAAATAAAAGAAATCAAACTACTTACAAAATTTTTGAGATATTAATCATAATTAAGATCACATTTTAAATGTCGTATTAAACAGAGTTTTCTAATAAAAATAATTAAATAAAAATTACAAAAAATAAAAATAAAAAATAAAAAATATTAAAATAGAAATCTAAATGAAAGAATTTGATAAAAAATAACATGTATCACAACCAAAAGGCCAATAAATTTGAATTGTTGACTTAATTTCTTATCAAATTAGACCCAAATCAAGTCTAGATTTTAATATCTTTAGTGATTATTTATTTAATTTTACTCTTTGCATGCTTAAATCAATTTAAAAATAATATTGCTTGCAAGAATTTGCATCAGAAATTAATAAAAAAAAATAATTTAATTATTATTAACAATTAAATTAAATTACAAAAATATTAAAATCATGCTTTGTTTTAATTGAATTGATTTGGTTTAATGAATTAATTAATTTTTATGTAAATCTTTTTTCATAATATGACTAACAAAAATGGTAATGGACTTGGACAGTTTCGGCAGCCAAATTCAGTTATTTGAAGTGCACGTAAATAAGTTGGAGCAAGTCAAGTGACGCAATATCTTAAATAGTTCAACTATGAGTGGTCAACAAGCAAAAATTCTATAGAAACAGTCCACACCTTAGTTATGGTATGGCTTCTTCTTTAATTTCCATTAACTTTATATTATGGATTTGCCATTCTAATTTTGGGCTAAAGATTTGATAAACAAATTAAGCTACTAAAACACTAACCAAAAGGACCAATCTAGGTTGATCTTTTGTATAGTATTTTTTTTATTCACACTTAGTGAATCCTGATGAAAGACCACAACTTGGAATGATGTCTTTTTTTTTTTTAACAATAAAAATTGTGGTTAGGGACTACAATTCATTATTTATGTTAAGAATATTATATTAAAAATGTCTCACATTAATTAAATATAAATATATTAAGTGATTAATATAAAAATAAATATTCTAATTTTAGTAAGTTAATTTTTAAAATTGATTTTTCTTTACTAATTCTAATCATTTTAGTTATTGTAAGCCTCTCGCTCCCTCTTTCTCTTTATATATATATATTTAATACTCTCAATTCATATAAAAATTAAAATTTAACATGATATCAAAATAGATTTGGTCCGATTTATTAATTTTTTAGTCTGAATCTACCAGCGGATCCGTATTGCTACTGTATTTTAAATATTTAATTCAAGTAATGGGAGAGTATTAAGATAATCTCATATTAATTGGTAATAAAAAATATAAGAGTTTAATATTCAATATTCAATATTTCAATATGTGTTATATGTGTTTATATGTTTAATACTCTCAATTTATATAAAAAATTAAAAATTTAACAATTTGTAAAATTTAAACTAAATTTTCAAGTTTGTGTAAAGAATTATATGATGAATAACCCAAATTCATAGTTGTTAAAATTTTAAGATTTGTGATTTAAATAGTGCGAGTTTATTTAATTTTATATTCTATCAATTTAAATTTATAATATGAATTAAAAAAATAAGTAAATTATCAGTAGATAATAAATTAATTAAGTAGACAATAAATCATATGAATCGAATTATTTAATCGAATCAAGTAAAAAGATTAAATATTTAAAATATATAATTTTAATTTAGCACTCTAAACCCTTTCTAAGTTGTTTTAAGTTAAGATTATAAAGTTAAAAAAAAAAACGTTTTATAAAGGAAAATAACGACCTGCGTATATTTTTCAATTCAATTTGCATTTTGATATTCCCTAAATAGTTTGGTGCTCTCTATTCGCTTTTATTTCATCTTCTTTCACTATCGAAATTACGCAATGAAATTTTTGACCTTTTTATGGCATATGACGAGGCCAATTTTAGTGCGTTTTTATGTTAGTGCAGGATTCATTAGTGCGTGATTCATTATCCCTTCACCAGTAATTTGTTATATTTTAATATATATTCTTTATTGTACATAAATATATTTAAAAAAAAAAAAAAAAAACTGATTGTAAGAATTAGACAATGTATAAATTTATCCTTATGAGGGAAAAAAATATATATGAGAATACAAGTTGAACCTAGAAGACGAATAGTTCACTTCTCAGTCGACCCAGTACAAGAAATGAAGCTCAATCAGAGGAGCTGCAATGATAAGTCCAGTGAGCAACTCGACTAAGGGGCCTTATTGAGCTAACCTCATTGGGTAAGTGATACATTATATGGAGATGAATAAGCAATGTCAAATTTTTAATAATCGAGTTTTTTAATTAATTTTAGATTAATTATTATTAAAAAAATTAGAATTACCATATGAATAGTTGATCTTTATTATTTATATATACTAATATTTTTATATATTTTTAATGTGGAATTTCTAATACGCTCCGCGACGGATCTATACCACATCGCGAGTTTTATGCACAGAGAGCTCCACACCACCTTCTCAAGCAGGAATAAATATTTGCATTTACAAGTTTCGTGCACGAGGGGAAACAAATAACAAAAAAATTACTTTGATCCAATATTAAATTTTTAATAATCGAATTTTTTTAATTAGGTTTGGGTCAATTATTACCAAAATAATTAAAACTTGTTATATGAGTGATTGATTTTTACCACTTATATGTACACTAATATTTTTATTGTAATAACCCAATCGAGACCTAATTTAAAATAACCGAGACTAAAATTAAAGAAGTCGAGATCAAGTCTACAATAATCGAGACCTAATTTAACCAAGACAAAAGTTAAAAAAAAGTTGAGACCAAATCTAGAATAATCGAGACCATAAGTAAACCAATTGAGACCTAATGACTATAAGTTTGAACACCTTTCGGTATTCAATTTTTAAAAAATTCTGAAGAAATCATTTATTTAATTTTTCTTCATACACCTAAATTAGATAAATAATGAGTGAGTTGTAAAACCTAAATGTTCAAGTAGTGAATAGAAGAACAAGAAGTGAAAAAAAGGCAAGTTGGTAAATTTTGAGAGATAAGTGAAAACAAAATTAATTTGACTAATTAAAAAAATTAATTAATTAAGTATGATTGGAGCAAGTGGCCGGCTACAAATGTGTAAGTCTCTACCAAGTAATTATAATTTTTTTTTACTTCAATTCACCTTCCCAATTTTAGGTCTTCATACATTCCATTTTCTTTTTCTTAAATTTCTTTTTCTTAAATTTTAATTGGTTATAAACTTATATAAATAAATATAAAGAAAATCAATTTATCATCTTCATTTTCTCCATAGCTTAGCTGAAAATTTGAGAGATTTCTTTCAAAAATTTTGTTCATCTCTTCTTTCAAAAATTACTCTTCTATCACCTCAAATTTCAAGCCTTCTATCCATCAAGCTTCCTCTTTTTATCAAATAATTGGATTTTGTTTTTGAAATCTAAAGAAATATTTCAAGAGTTTCAAAGAGGTAACATCTTTAAACTAGCTCCATAATTCAATTTAGTAAGCTTAATTAGTCTATTAGAGACTAATTAGTGAAAGAAGATAGATTTTAAACTAAACTTTTAAAATTCTGAAATTTTAGTATCTTGATAAAATATTAGAGGCTAGTTTTCAAGACCATAGAATTAGATTTTGAAAATTCTCAAAGCATAAAAGTTGTAGATATGCATGCGTAAAATATATGTCTTTAAGAAAGTTTTCCAAATTTATATTGTGTAAGGAGATATAGGACACTGAGAGTCACTGGATTGGATTAGAGTTTGGTCAGAGAAACCCTACTATATTTTCCATTTTTAAGTACCTTAAGATCAAAATTAGAGAAAACTCAAAACATAAAAGATATTCCATTATATCTTCTAAATTTCAATGAAAATAGAATATCATTTGGACATCTATATGTTAAGATATGAATAAAACAATAGAGGTTACGCGGATAGGATTTGCATGCCATATTTCAGGATATAGAGTACATTTAGAAAATTCACTATAATTCGTGTAGTATCTAGAAAAATCTGAATTTTTAATATGTTAAACCTTCATATGTTTAGTTTAATTATCAAAAATAATTGAAGCAATTAGATGAGTATAACTAGAGATATTAATAAAAGTAACTAAGTTGCAAGAACCCAAATTATAGAAAATTGAAAGGGATAGTTACAATTTGATTCAAATTAGATGAAATTAAAGTGAATTGAGTATTAAAACTATCTAATTGCTCTTGTAACTTCAAAATACAAAGAAAAGAAGAGGAGCCATTGGATCATTCCTTTTTCTTATGTTAGAGTAGAATGTTATGTTTTTGGAGCTAGAGTTGTAAAGGCGAGTATGTATATATGTCATTTTACTTGAATTTGAATCCAAATGAAATTTGTTAATGTTTTATTGTTTTGAAACCCTAATTATTGGATGAATACTTATTGTAACCTTGAAAACATCTTTTCAATGTCAATTGTAAACCATGAATTGGATCCAAACCTAATATACTAATGACAGCCTACTCACTTGATAGAGTAGGATAACAATTGTATCAGACATTGAGCACAGTGAGATTATACAAAAAAACCCAGCTGGGAGGGGTATTCTCATCCATATAGTCTTATCAGCTGTATGAGTGATAAGCATGTTACCAGCTGTAGCCTCTACTTTTATATACGGATTGAAAATCTGCCATTATTTCAAACCATCCTTTACTATTCCTTTTGTCCAATTGAAAATATTTGGATTATTTATTCTATCATTGACCATTGTTTCATTACTTTGTTGTTGTACATTTCAAATGGCTAATCTGTTTGATTATTTTTATTGTTCATTTATTATGTAACTTTTATTTACTGAGCCTATCACTTTGCTTGTGAGCTACCTTTCTAACCCTAGCCTCACAAGTGAAGTGACATATATACATTACTCACTAATATCTCACCCTTTAGTGGTTTAATTTTTTTCAGGGGATCGATAGAATAGTGAGGTTCCAACTTCCGCCTTTCTTATGCTGAGAACCAACCATATCTAAGTATAGTCTCCAATTTTTTTGAGTTTTGGATCTTAGATGCTCCATGGTTTGTAAATAATTAAGTAACAGTTGGTTATGTAAATAATGTTAAATGCTAAGCAAATGATGATTACTAGTTATATATATATGTTGGTAATACCCTAATAAATAAAATTAGTGTTGATAATGCGAATAATGACTTGGGATTTATCAAAGTTTTATAGATGAAAAATTTACTTATGAAGTTGAGGGTATAAGGATGGGATTATTAGAAGTGTTATTTTTTTTATTTTTTTTTCTGCAGGTTGTGTATAGAAATTTGTTGAAGAAAAGGGACTTGATCCTGGGTAATAGGTGTACATACAAAGGAAACTTTATCAAAATTTTCTATATAATTATTAATTAGGATTCTACGGGATTAGGTAGCCTTACACCTTCCTATTCTTTAGGACCATCATATCTCTTGAAGTGGGGGATGTGACAAAGTTGGTATAAGAGCAAATATTAAAATTTAAAATAATTAATTAGGAATAAGTAGCATAAAATGTAAGTGAACCATAGAGCAATAGGAATTCATGTATCGTCAATTGTCTATCATATGTTATGTATATTTATCTGCGTATCGTTAACCAATAATTGTTCCTTCTGCTAATTGTAGTAAATTCCGCCTAGAGGACGAGGCAGAGGTCATGGAGTTGCTTGAGAGGAGCCAGTTAGATAGGGTCCCTCTTGATTTGGTAGACGATTAAAGGATGATGTAGCTTCTAATGTATCACCAGAAAGAGCTAAATTTATGGAACCGCTGCCTATGAGAAGAAGAGTGGACGTGGAAGGAGAAGAAATAAATGAAAATGTGGGAATGGTAAATGAGCAGTTGATAAGAGAAAATGAAGAGTTGAGAAGACAAATAGAAGAATTGAGAAAGGGAAGACAAGGACTAGCACCGACACCAGTTCCAACACCTTCACCAGAGCTTGTTCGTTTTCTACATGTGGTACCTCCTTCGAGACCTGTAATTAGACGTGAGTCTTAGAGAGCTATTGATGAGGGTGGTGTTTCTATGTTAAATTTTCTGAAGATGGGATTGCCTGAATTCAAAGGTGAGCAGGGAGATGAGCCTAGTGATTTCCTAGAGCAGGTGGAGAAAGTTGTGATAAGACTACCCTACTCTGACGCTCGAGCTATTGAGTTAATTGGATTATTACTAAAGAATAAAGCTAGGACTTGGTTTTTAAGGCATATAGAAGGCATATTATATGGTGATAATCCTCCGAGTTGGGAAGAATTCAAAAAATTATTAATGGATGAGTTTCTTACTGTGCGAGAGAAAGACAGAAGGATGGTTCAGTTTGAAAGACTAGAGCAAGGCAATATGAGTGTACAAGAATATGCTGATGAGTTTCAGAGATTGGCGAAGTATGCAAGAAAGATTGTTCCAGATGAGGATTCAGAGATTAGCCATTTTAGAAGAGGATTGCATGCATCCCTGCATAATGCCTTATTGACTGTGGAGTTCATATAAAGAAGAAAGAAGAAATATAAATAAGAAAGAGCAAAAAGGGAGCAAGGAAGGAAGAGTGATAATAGAGGTCAGAAAAGTCAAAGGAGAACTGAAGGGCAAAGTATATAATCTATACCTGCTGAGAGTATTTATAGACCTCCACCGAGCCAGCCAGCTATTAGTATTGGTAGAGGACAGTCTAGATCTAAGGTAGCTTCATCAGCTCCACAAGTATCTGCTAGTGTATCCATAGTAGATTAGTCATCACAGGCTATACATGCTTGTACTAGGTGTGGTAGGAGACATCCTAGTGTTTATAGATGGGAGACAAGAGCCTGTTTGAGGTGTGACCAATAGGGCCATTTTATTAAAGATTGCCCTATCATCAGAACTTAGCAGGGAGCATCATCAGCTTCACAGCCTATTGTTCAACAGAATCAATGCACTTCTAAAGCACCTGTAAGCAGAGGTAGAGGACAAGGTACAATACAAAGCTCATCTCAGCTACTAACTCCCAGAGGTCAGGGCAGAGTGTTTGCTCTTAATCAGCAGAAGGCCTAATCATCAAACAATACTGTGGGAGGTACAATTTTTATTCAACATGAATTAGCTAATGTACTTTTTGATTCGAGCACTACGTATTCTTTTGTGTCATCATCTTTTGCAAAGAAATTAGGAAAGGGTAGTAGAGAAATGCAAATACCCTTAGAGGTTTCTACCTCCTTAGGTAGAACAATAATGGTGGATCATGAGTATAGTGATTGTATAATAGAGATTAATGGAAGAGAATTTCTCATGAACTTGATAGAATTGTCTGTAATGGAAATTGATATAATTATGGGAATGGATTGGTTGTCACTGCATCATATTACCATTGATTGTTTTGGGAAAAAAATAGAGTTCATAATTGAAGGGCATCCAATCTCTGTCTTTCATATTGTAAATGAGAGCAGTTTAGCCTGCATAATTTCTGCTACTATAGTAAAGAGACTTCTGAGGAAGGGATGCCAAAGATACTTGGCTAATATAGTTGATATTCGGGTGAATGATAAGGGGTTGGACCAGATTCCAATAGCAAATGAGTTCCCAGATATATTTCTAAAAGACTTGCTTGGATTACCACCAAACCGAGAAATTGAGTTTGAGATTGTTGTGTATCCGGGGACTTATCCAATTTATATTCCATCTTATCGGATGTCACCTACTAAGTTGAAAGAGCTGAAGGTGCAGTTGCATGATTTATTTGATAAAGGCTTTATTTGGCCTAGTAGTTAATTGTGGGGAGCACCTGTTTTATTTATGAAGAAGAAGGATGGAACTCTTTATATGTGTATTGACTACAGGAAGTTGAATAAAGTGACTGTGAATAATAAATATCCATTGCCTAGAATTGATGATCTATTTGATCAGTTGTAGGGAGCTGGTCATTTTTCAAAAATTGATCTTCGATCAGGCTATCATCAATTGAGAATTTGGAAAGAGGATATACCGAAGATAACTTTTCAAACCAGATATGGGCATTATGAGTTCTTGGTGCTACCATTCGGGTTAACTAATGCTCCAGCAACATTTATGAATTTAATGAATCGGGTGTTCAAACTTTTATTGGATAAATTTGTTATCGTGTTCATAGATGATATACTTATCTATTCCAAGAGTCGAGAAGAGTATGAAGAACACCTGAGGACTGTATTGCATACATTGAGGGAACACAAATTGTATGCCAAGCTATCAAAATGTGAGTTTTGGTTGGATAAAGTATGCTTCCTAGGACATGTTATAAGTAAAGATAGGATTAAAGTGGATCTTAAGAAAGTGGAAGCAGTTGCAAATTGGCCTCAATCAACCAATGTTACAAAAATCTGGAGTTTCCTTAGAATGGCAGGTTACTATGGAAGATTTATTAAAGATTTCTCCAAGATAGCTACTCCACTAACCAAATTGACTAGGAAACAAGTTAAATTCAAGTGGGATGATTCTTGTGAGGAGAGTTTTCATAAACTCAAGACATGTTTCACTACTGCTCCTGTACTTGCATTGCCATCTGGAATGGGAGGATTTTTTATGTATTGTGATGCTTCCAGAGTGTGTTAATGTAGAATGGGAAGGTAATTGCTTATGATTCCCGACAATTGAAAAGACATGAGTTGAATTACCCCACCCACAATTTGGAAATGACTGATGTGGTTTTTGCCTTGAAAATGAGACATTATTTATACAGTAAAAAGTATGAGATCTATACAGATCATAAAAGCCTTCAGTACATTCTACAACAGAAAGATTTAAATTAACGACAAAAAAGATGGATGGAAATAGTGAAAGACTATGATTTTCAGATTCTTTATCATCTAG
This sequence comes from Aleurites moluccanus, assembly GCA_948193065.1. NCBI lineage: Eukaryota > Viridiplantae > Streptophyta > Magnoliopsida > Malpighiales > Euphorbiaceae > Aleurites > Aleurites moluccanus. The sequence goes on along the minus strand of CANXYC010583686.1, from coordinate 11,593 downwards.
GGAAAGAAAATCTAGTTGCAGATGCTTTAAGCCGTAAATCGATGTGCAAATTATCACATATAGCAATTCACAAAAGGCCAACTGTGAAAAGGTTAAAAGAGTTGTTTGATATGGGTGTGAAACTGCAAATATATAATTCCTCAACATTGATTGCCCAGTTTTAAGTGAGGCCTATGTTGATCGATGAGATTAAAGCCTCACAAGATGCAAATTCTCAATTAGTGAAGTTGAAAGAAGATGTTCAAGCAGGGAAAGTTTATGAGTTGCGGATAGACAATGGAGTGCTAAACTTGGGTGATCGATTATGTGTTCCTGATGTGAATGGGATCTAGGAAAAGATTTTGGATGAATTTCATCTTGCACCTTACAATGTTCATCCTGGAACCACTAAAATGTACGAGATGTGAAAGATTTCTATTGGTGGCCTAAAATGAAGAAGCAGATAGCAGAATATGTATCTAAATATTTATCCTGTCAACAAGTCAAGTTTGAACATCATAAGCCATCAAATTTGTTACAGGAGATTGAACTGCCAAAATGGAAGTGGGAATAGGTGACTATGGATTTCATAGTGGGCTTGCCTCAGACATCTAGGGGCTATGATTATATTTGGGTAATTGTTGATAGACTAACAAAATTAGCCCATTTTTTAGAAGTGAAGTCTACTTATACAACAACACAGTATACTCAATTGTATGTTAATAAGATTGTACAGTTGTATGGAGTACCAATATCTATTATCTCTGATAGAGGTGCACAGTTCACATCTCGATTTTGGCAGGAATTTCAAGAAACGTTGGGAGCTCAATTAAACTTTAGTACTACATTCCATCCACATGCAAATGGTCAATTTGAACGGACTATTTAGACTCTAAAGGATATGCTACAACTTTGTGTGGTAGATTTTTGTGGTAATTGAGATAGGTACCTACCATTAGTGGAATTTTCTTACAATAACAGTTATTACTCCACTATTGGTATGACACCTTATGAAGTCTTATATGAACGCAAATGTAGATCACCTGTATGTTTGGTGGAACTTGGAGATAAACATTTGGAGGGTCCATATTTAATTCGAGAGACTATGAAAAAAGTGTCACTGATCAGGGAACGAATGAAGACAACCTTTAACTGGCAGAAAAGTTATACGGATCCGAAGAGAAAGGATGTACAATTTGCTATTGGTGACCATGTATTTCTAAAAATTTCCCCAATAAAAAGAGTAATGAGATTTGGAAAGAAAAGAAAATTGTCACCAAGATATCTAGGGCTATTCAAGATACTGGATAGAGTTGAGAATGTGTCATATCGCTTAGCTCTTCCTTCTAGCTTAAGTCATGTGCATCATGTTTTTTATGTATCTATATCAATGAAATATTTATCGGATCCTTCTTATGTCCTTCCAGCTCAGAGTATTGAAGTAGATGAGAATCTGTCGTATGAGGAATTTCCAGATAAAATTGTTAATAGGCAAGTGAGGCGGTTAAGGAATAAGGAGATACCAATGGTGAAAGTGCAATGGAAGAATTATGGAGTTAAAGATTGTACTTAGGAAAATGAATTTGACATGCGGCAGAAATACTCCCACCTGTTCATTGTTTAAGGTTAGTATAATTTTAAATTCGATGACGAATATATTTTAAGGGGGTAGAATATAATAACCCAAACGAGACCTAAATTAAAATAACTGAGACCAAAGTTAAAGAAGTCGAGACCAAATTTAGAATAATGGAGACTTAATTTAACTAAGACAAAAGTTAAAGAAGTCAAGACCAAGTTTAGAATAATCGAAACCATAAGTAAACTAATTGAGACCTAATGATTATAGGTTTGAACACCCTTTAGTGTTCGATTTTTAAAAAATTCTAAAACAATCTTTTATCCAATTTTTCTTCACACACCTAATTAGATAAATAATGAGTGAGTAAAAAATAGAATTGAGAGAAATTAGTAAAACCTAAATATTCAAGTAGTTAATAGAAGAACAAGAAGTGAAAAACAAAATGGCAAGTTGGTAAATTTTGAGAGATAAGTCAAAATAAAATTAATTTGACTAATTAAAAAAATAAAAAAATTAATTATGATTGGAGCAAGTGGCCGGCTACAAGAGCGTAAGTCTCCACTAAGCAATTATATATATATTTTACTTTAATTCACCTTCCCAATTTTAGGTCTTCATACATTCCATTTTCTTTTCTTAAAATTTTCCTTTTCTAAAATTTTAATTGGTTATAAACTTATATAAATAAATGTAAAGAAAATCAATTTATCAACTTTATCTTCTCCATAGCTTAGCTGAAAATTTAAGAGCTTTCCTTCAAAAAAAATTTTCATCTCTTCTTCCATAAATTACTCTTTCATCACCTCAAATTTCAAGCCTTTTATCCATCAAACGTCCTCTTTTTATCAAATTATTGGATTTTATTTTTGGAATCTAAAGAAATATTTCAAAAGCTTCAAAGAGGTAACATCTTTAAACTAACTCCATAATTCAATTTAGTAAACTTAATTAGTAGATTATAGACTAAATTAGTGAAAGAAGATAGATTTTAAAACCAAACCTTTAAAATTCTGAAATTTCAGTATCTTGATAGAATATTAGAGGCTAGTTTTTAAGATCATAGAATTAGATTTTGAAAATTTTTAAAGCATGAAAGTTGTAGATATATGTGTAGAATCTATGTCTTTAAGGAAGTTTTACCAAATTCATACTATGTAAGGAGATATAAGATACTGAGTTTTACTGGATCGGATTAGGATTTGGTCAGAGAAACCCCACTGTATTTTATATTTTTGAGTATCTTAAGCTCAAACTCAGAGAAAACTCAAAACATAAAAGATATTTCCTTATGTCTTAGATAAATTTGAGTGAAAACATAATATCATTTGGATAACTATATGTTGAGATATGAATAAAACAACAGAGATTGCTCGGGTAGGATTTGCAGGACAGATTTTAGGATGTAAGGTAGAATTAGAAAATTCACCATAATTCGTGTAGTATCCAAAAAAATGTAAATTTTTAGTATGTTAAACCCTCATATGTCTAGTTTAATAATCAAAAATAATTGAAGCAATTAGATGAGTATAATTAGAGATATTAATAAAAATAACTAGGCTGCCAAAAACTAAAATATAGAAAATTGAAAGGGATAGTTACAATTTGATTCACATTATATGGAATTAAAGTGATATGAGTATTAAAACTATCTAATTGCTCTTATAGCTTCAAAAGAAAAATAAATTTAGAAGAAGAGCCATTGGATCATTCATTTTGCTTATGTTAGAGTGGAAGGTTAAGTTTTTGGAGCTAGAGTTGTAAATGTGAGTATGTACATATGTCATTTTACTTGAATTTAAATCCAAATGAAATTTTTTAATGTTTCATTATTTTGAAACCCTCATTATTGGATGAATGCTTATTGTAACCTAGAAAATGATTGACTATGGAACTTATTTTCAATGCCAATTGTAAACCTTGAATTAGATCCAAACCTAATATGCTAATGACATGCCTACTCACATGATAAAGTAGGATAACAATTGTATTAGGCGTTATGCACAATGAGATTATACAAAAAAAAAAAAAAACCCAGCTAGAAGGGGTGTTCTCAGCCATACAGTCTGATCAGTTGTATGAGTGATAAGCATTTTGCCAGCTGTAGCCTCTGCTTTTATATACAGATTGGAAATCTGCCATTATTGCAAACCATCCTTTACTATTCCTTTTGACCAATTGAAAATATTTGGATTATTGATTGTATCATTGACCATTGTTTCATTACTTTGTTATTATACATTTCAAATGACTAATCTGTTTGATTATCTTTATTATTCATTTATTCTGTAACTTTTATTTACTGAGTCTATCACTTCCCTTGTGAGCTACCTTTCTAACCCTAGCCTCACAAGTGAAGTGACATATATACATCACTCACTGAGAGTTATCTCACCCTTTAGTGGTTTTATTTTTTTAGGGGATCGATAAAATAGTGAGGTTCCAACTTCTGCCTTTCTTATGCTGAGAACCAACCATATTTAAGTACAGTCTCAATTTTTTTTGAGTTTTGGATCTTAGATACTTAATGGTTTGTAAATAATTAAGTAACAATTGGTTATGTAAATAATGTTAAATGTTAAGCAAATGATGATTACTAGTTATATATATATGTGTGTGTGTTGGTAATATCCTAATAAATAAAATTAATATTGATAATGCGAATAATAACTTGGGATTTATCAAAGTTTTATAGACGAAAAATTTGCTTATGAAGTTGAGGATATAAGGATGAGATTATTAGAAGTGTTAATTTTTTTTTATGCAGGTTGTGTATTGAAATTTGTTTAAGAAAAGAGACTTGGTCTTGGGTAATAAGTGCACATACAAAAAAAAATTTGCCAAAATTTTTCTATAAAATTATTAATTGAGGTTTTACGGGATTAGGTGGCTTTACGTCTTCCCATTTTCTAGGACCATCATATCTCTTGAAGTGGGAGATGTGACATTTATACATTTATAACACCTCAAGTATAACCTCCTAATACAATCCACCTTGAGCATGCTCCAAACTTGCTATACTTGTCATAATAAAACATTTGTTATACATATATATTATTTTTAATTTTAATGTGTTGTGAAAATCAAAAGAAAATTATACTTAAATTTTTATATATTACAATATTTTTAAAATGTGAATATAATAATTATTTCAAATATTATAAATAATATTCCATCCATTCACAAATTATATAGTTGACATTTTCTTTTTAGAACGTCCAAATATTATTATGTTTTCAAATACACCCTTTCACTCCCTTGTAATCGATCACATTATTCTAGAATAATTAATTCTATCAATAGTCATAACAAGGATAGTATATGAACACAAATCCTTAATCTTTGTACCAAAATAAAAATGCATTATAATTTGTGGAGAGAGGAAGTAATATTATATTTTACTTATTAAATTAATTTTAGAAGTAATATTATTAAATTAGTTTTATAATAAATTAATTTTTATATGATAACTTTAAGTATAATTTGTAAATTTGATCATGTTTATTTTGGAGATCTCACTGAAATTTTTTTTATTAAATATATATATTTTTAAATTTTTTTTAGACAATTCCATGATCATAATTCATTAAAGGATTTTTAATATTTAATCTCATGTTTTTATTATTTATTTATCTATTTTTGAGTTCTTTTATTATATATTAATTGTCTTTGTTTCTGTATCTATTTTATTATGCTATAAGGAAATGCATATGTTCTTATTACAATAAATTGATAGTTGTGTATTTCTACCTCATTTTCATTGTAAATTATTCTCGTGAGAGAATTTATAATTTGATTTTGGTTTTTGAGGATGTCTTGTGGATGATTTTATATAGCTTATTTGTAGGTTATGAATGACATGAACTAATATTACTTGGTTATTATGTGATTAGATGCAGATCTTTGTGAGAACCCTTACTGGCAAGACCATCATCCTTGAAAGAGAAAGCTCAAACACTATAGACAATGTCAAAGCCAAGAATCGGCACAAGGAAGGAAGCCCCCAAACCAACAGAGGCTAATCTTTGCTGGAAAACATCTTGAAGATGGTCGCATTCTTTTTGACTATAACATTCTAAAGAGTCTACCCTCCACTTGGTGCTCCGTCTCAGGGGTGGTATGCTTATCTTTGTAAAGACCTCAATGGCAAAACAATCACCTGAGAAGTTAAGAGCTCAGACACAAATGATAATGTAAAAGCCAAGATTTAAGAAAAGAAGCGCATCCCTCAGACCAGTAAAGGCTAATCTTTGCTGGTAAGCAACTTGTTGATGGGCATACTGTTGTTGACTATAACATTCAAAAAGAGTCTACCTTGCACTTAGTGCTTCGTCTTCAAGGTGGTATGCAAAATCTCGTGAAGACTTCGACTGGGAGACCATAATTTTGGAGGTGGAGAGTTTGGACACCATTGATAATGTCAAGGCCAAAATCCATCATAAGAAGGGCATTTCCCTAGACCAGCAATAGCTAATTTTTACCGGGAAGCAACTTAGGATGGAAGCACGCACCCTTGTTGAATACAACATTTAGAAGAAGCCAACCCTCCATTTGGTGCTTCGTCTCCAAGGTGGTATTTTTATGAAGACGATCGAGAAGACTTATCACTTTGTAAGTTGAGAGTTCTGATACCATTGGTAATGTCAAAGCTAAAATCCAAGACAATGAGGGGGATCCCTCTTGACCAACAGATGTTGATTTTTGTTGGGAAGTAGCTTGAAGATGGAAGGGACTTCGACAAACTACAACATTCAGAAGAAGTCAACCCTTGACTTGGTGTTGCGCCTTTACTAATTTGACATAGCGAGTAAGCAGGTAAACAAGATTATAACATGTTTACGCTTTAAACTTCCTTGAGTTCGCATGAAAAATAATTTATGAAGTCCCCTAGAAATAAAATAAAGACTGAAATTTTATTGATAATAAGATATCCCTAAACCTTTACATAGTAGACCTATTTATAAGGCATCAAATCCTAATTTTAAACTAATAAAATTATTAAATACGAATTCTAACTATTCTAGAATTACTTCAAAAATAAGAAAAGTAAATATAATCTAATTAGGAAATAAGATAAGTATAATAAATATAATTTAAATAAGAAATTAGATAAATACAATTAAAATATTTATAAAAATAGATGATTATCACCGCATCATTCTCCTCCACTTCAAGGCTATAAACTCGAGGTCGAGTTTATAGCCTTAAATTAAAATCTTTCATGCTAAATAAATAAATAAATACTTTGAATATACCGGTGTTTTCGTGAGACAACTTCCTAATATAATTTTGGTTGGAAGGTTTAATTGATTTAGAGAAAAATTAAAATTATTAATCCTAATAAAATCAATATTTTGAAACTCAATAGAATCATAGGAGATATGGATTGTGAGCTCACTTTGAAATTTAATAAACTGATTACTGCAATTTTCACCCTTTTTTCTTTCTATATTCTCTTGACTTGAATTTATTTCAAAAATCTCAAATCTTTTTTCTGCTTTTTTACTTGGTTCAACCTCAATCTCTATTTTTTCTTCTATAATAATTACTTCAACTTGTGAATCTTGTATATTTTCTTTTTTCATTTCAGATTCTTGAATATTAAAATTTTCACAAACTTCAACCTCACTTGATACATAAATAGAAACTGAATTTTTTTATTTATGGTTAATATCTAAACTCACAAATTGAGTTTCACTCTTGATATACTGAATTTCATCATAATCATCTTGACGAATTTTACTACTATAGTAAGTAATTTTTTCATAAAAATTTATAAGACTAATATAAGAATAATTTTCCAACTTCTCATAATACATATTTAACTTCTAATTTAAATTATAAAGCACATAACAATTATCATAAAATTTATCAACTAATAATTCTTTCATTTTTTCCCATAAACGAATTTTACCATATAATTTTTGATAAACAACCCACCATTCTAAAATACTATCTTTTAATTTCCAAGAAGCAAGTCTAATTTTTTTCCTTTCCGTGAATATCATGATAATCAAAATATATTTCCAAATCAAATAACCATTTTACAAAATCTTTTTCAAAAAATTATCATCAAAATAAGAAATATATCTCCAATTAGGAACGACTCTACGAATAGATTGATTTTAAGTGTAAGATCTATCATATCCACAATCCCGAAAATAAAAATTATTTTCTAAACCAAGAATACATCGATTTTATGCAACATCATCTCAAGTGTTATTTCTTCCGTATTCCAGATCTCAAAAATTTACTTTTAAAAGAGTTTGCCCTTCGAAATCACCGTCAACGAAAAGGTTGCTACATACTCTATAGATTGCCATCGAGGAGACAAGTTTTGACTTGCTCTGATACCACCCGACGCAGCAAAGAAGCAGGTAAATAAGGCTATAACATGTCTACGTCTTAAACTTCCTTGAGTCCACAAGGAAAATAATTTTTGAAGTCCACCAGAAATAAAATAAAGACTGAAATTTTATTGATAATAAGATATCCTTAAACTATTTCATCGTAGGTCTATTTATAAGACATCAAATCCTAATTATAAACTAATAAAATTATTAAATAGGAATTCTAACTATTCTAGAATTACTTAAAAAACAAGAAAAATAAATATAATCTAATTATAAAATAAGATAAGTATAATAAATCTAATATAAATAGGAAATTAGATAAGTATAATTAAAATATTTATAAAAATACATGATTACCACTGCATTAGTCTTCGTGGAGGAATGCAAATTTTTTTCAAGACTATGATCGGTAAAACTATTACCTTGGAGATTGAGAGCTCAAATACCGTTGACAATTGTGATGACTAAAATCCAGGACAAGGAGGGGATTCCTGTTGGGTATATTAAATAACCCTAACATATGTTCTAATATAAGCCCTAATAGATAATGAACCTTTGTAGTGGGCCTAAAGGACAAGAGCCAATTAACTGGTTTAACCCTAGTGTAATCCTATATATATGCTAGCTAGAGGCAGCATGCTAGGTATTCCAAATTAGATACATAGGGTGTAATTCTTCAAGTAATCGCATATTGCTTGACCTAAAACCCCAACAATCTTGAAACATTAGATTTTCTAATTTTTTGGATTCAAGTTTTTCTCGTTGAATAATTTTCAAGATTTTTGTTCTTGATTTATTTGAAAAAAAAAAATCGAGCCTGTCAAAACCCACTAAAATATCTTGTGAATTTGCTACTGGAATTGAATTGAAATCTCATCAATAACAGCCTAGCAAAATTGAAATTGGAAGTTAGTGAAGCATTAATTGTTGGCGTAGTGAAGCAAATCGTGGATCGCCGCGGATCATAGCCTTGCTGTTTGTGTTCAGCAATGAGAAAAGCAATTTCTTGCTTTGTTTAATTTTTACGCAGATCGAGACGGGAGAATTGATTGCTTAGTTTAATTTTATTCCAACACGGTGAGACGTTCGAAGCCTCTGGTCATCCCATCGAAGCCCAGCAAAGGAGATTTGAAACTGGTTCGGTTTGAATCACTGGTTTGGTTTGAATTGTCAGTTTGATTCAATTATCGGTTTGATTCGATCATCAGTTCGATTCAATACATTAGTTCGATTTTGCTATTTAATTGTCTATTTAAATATATAGAAAAATGGATAAACGTGTTCCGATTGAGATGGTCAAATTAGAAACTTTTAGTGGATCTGAATTTAATTTCTGAAAGCGTAAGACTCAATTTGGATTGAAATATAAAAATATATTCTACACTGTTTTGAGTACATTTGCTGATACAATGGAGGATGTTGATGAATCTCAATGGAACAAGGATGATGACTTCTGCAAGGACTATTTATTAAATTGTCTTTTTAATCGGCTGGCAGAAGTTTTTAGCAAATACAACACTGCTAAAGAAATATGGGATAATTTAGATGCTCAATTTAGAAAAGATGAGGAATTGTAAAAAATACATCTACTTGACAAATTCATGAATTTCAAATTTAATGAAGATCCAATCACTCTTCAAGTAACTGATCTAGAAAATCTGAGATCTAAATTAAATAATGAAAAAATCATCATTTGTGATGCCTTCTTAGTTAGGGCAATAATTTACAAACTACCTTCTGCATGGCACACTTTTAAAACTGAACAAACGATTCATCAGAATCGAAGACGAGAATAGCGCTAGAAATAACTTGGAAATGGTCAGACAACAACAGTCGACTGCTAACATAATCACACATTCCAAGAAATTTTCTAGGAGATCCAAGTCGACCAAAAATGAACCCCTCAGATTGGAGGCCAAAAAGACCATTTCTAAGAAGAAGAGGGGCAAGTACCACAACTGTAGGAAATGGGGTCATTTCATTGCAGAATGTAAGGCTCCTCTAAAACTAAATCTAACGCACTAAATAAAGAAATAAATACGATAGTACATAATACTGAGCCTTAGAATTTTATTGCTATGATCGAAAAAAGTGGAAAGGCCAGTACTTCTTCAGAATGATGGTTAGATACAAGAGCCACATGTCAAATTTGTAAGAACAAAATGCAACTTGATGATATTACTGAAATCAATGAGACTATCGTTGTGACTAGTGGAGACAAATGTCACGACCCGACCCCATTGGGCACGTGACCGGTACTAGAGAACGGGAAAGCATAAAGCTTTCGGAACCCATAGTAAGCCTGACTTACCACTGAACAACAAAAACTGTAATATGACAGCTTTAACTGTCACAAATAAGGACTATGAACCCACCTATCACACGTAAACTCAATAAATTAACATCATTACTTAGCCACTCAAAGCTGACATCATGCACTAAACATAACAATGCGGAGCTCTAAAGATTTAAATACAATGAAATTAATTAATTACATAATAAAATAAAAATAATTTCACTGCCTGAGGAATAGAAGGCAGGAATACTCAACTTAAAAACTTAATCTCTATATAATCAACCCGAAACCTGAAAAAATATTAAACAGGGGTGAGCGTTCGACTCAATGAGCTGATATAAATTAATTTAACATGTAGGTCATTTATTTAATCTATATGAAATGCCACATTACACATAATCATCCATAAACATACATAACATACATGATGGAAAATATCCGTGGAATCCAACCTCATCTATGTTTTCGTTTATCATAAATGGGGAGCTGACCCCCTCCCTTGGCTTTCTTAAATTCCAACTATGGGGCCACGATGAGATCAACTCAAACCAGGCATCTCTATATTGTCTTATCCATGTCCAGGGGCCACAGTGAGATCAACTCGAATTAGGCAATCCCTGTAATAACATCATCATAAATCATATTGTGTCACGTTACATCGTTGATATTTATGTATTAGTGGTGGATTCCATATCACCCTATTTTTCATTGTAAACATACACATACAATGTCATTTATCATCATCATCAACATCATATAATATGACATAAACATACATCATGCTACTAAATCTAATGCAATAATGATAGTTATATACATATATTTCATCCATCAATGCATTCATCAATACTTGCATGCAGAGTTAAATTAAATATGTCAACTCACAACTTGATGACCATTAACCAGCTAGCTCTCTTCGGAGCGCCTGAAATCTGACGGCTAGAAAACTCCTGAATACCTAGATCGAATAGCATAGAGAAGACATTAGAATATAAAGATACATATTAATTTAATAAATTACGAATTGACTCCTAAGAGTTTGTCGAAATTTCGACAAAACCTCCCTCAAAACTAGAATATTACGCGCTAAGACAAAATAATAAACACTTCAAAATAGCTCATAGAGCAAACAACATTAACTCAAATAACTCCTCTTGAGTTCCCAAACTCATCATCACCGCTATAATAATTCATTCAGTCAAAAATATAAAATAATATTTAAAATGTTTAAAATCACAAATTTCCTTCTAAAAAAATTCATTTTCTTAAAATCTTTCTAAATTCGATATGCACTATATAATATAAATCATGCCTTTAATTAAATATAACTTATTAATAGCTAACCATATAAATAAAAGAAATAATTGATATTCATAAAATAATATT
>CANXYC010583678.1:0-12495 GCA_948193065.1 Aleurites moluccanus | reverse complement strand
AGAATTTAAAATTCAACAATTCCTTATCAATTAAATAGTTATCAAATACCATCTCAACATCACTTATTCTATCTAGGAAACCAAAACATATTTTTCCCTAAAAATCTATCAAGGAGTTCAGCCATAAGTTCTCTTCCTAATAAAATTTCCAAACTCAACCATCCACCATTTAAGACAACATTTAAAATACACAAATCACCTAACAAAACTAGAATTTAAACTCTTACCTTGGAACCTTGAAGTGGCCCTCAAACCAGCCCCCAAAATTCTATATTCTAAGCTGAAAGAAATTGAGAAGTTGACCTCCTATTGCTACTCAAAATTGAACCAACAATGCCTCAATTCCTTATGATTCTTCCTTGGCCAAAACAAGAAATGGAGGAAGAGAAATTTCTGTTTGGTTGGATGAAGAACACGACAGAATTTTGAAGAAATGAAAGAATGCAGAATTGTGTTTGAATAAAAATGTGGTTGGTGAAATTATGTTTTAATTCCATGCCTCATTCTCATTTTAATCAATTTGCACCATAGCATGCATCCATTGGATCAATGGATGCACCAATACTTCAATCCATAGGATTCTAATCATTCAAATTCCCATTAAATCCCTTTCCATCAATCCCTTTTTCACCAAAGTCCTACAAATGCCAAATAGCTCCCTCACAATCACTTTTTGTACAAGCAAGTCCTATAATTTATTTTCCTAACCTAATTAAGTTATTCTATTTTATCTACCCTCAATTCATTTCCCAACTAATTAATTCATAATAATTTACACATAGTACACACACTTTAAATCATATGATACATTATTTATCAATCACAGGTAATTACATCAAATAAATCTTGTAACATGTAAAGCAATCAATATCACATAAACCTATGGAATAATTCATAAAACACATAAGGCAACAATTCATGCAAATACCTCTAACTCCCCCCTAGGTTTAAGGCACTAGGGTTTAGGCTTCCAACTAAGGTTCAAGGTTCTAGGGTTAGGGTCTCACTAAGGAAATTACATTTATCCTACAAATTGATGATGGAAATGAAGAGAACTAGGTAAATACTCCATTTTTCTATCAATTAACTTAAGAAATTTGCAAGAAATGAAGAAGAAAATGAAGGAAGAAGAATGGGAAGGTGGTTCGGCCTCTTTGGAAGAAAAGAAGAAGATGAAATTTTTATTTAAGTGTTAGAATAAATAGAAAAATCTATTTGGCAAATTATAACTTAATCCCCGAACTTCCATCTATCACACTTTGGTCCAAAATCTTCTGTAATTTATTATGTCAATTCTGTGAGGAATTGGAATTTAAAGTGGGAAGTTAATAGATTTATTTTAATTTATACTTATTTATAAAAATAGTTCCAGAGTCATTCTGTAACTCCAACAGACCCATTTCCACTATTCATCTTAAACTTCCATTTATTTATAATTTTGCCATTGGTTACTTTTTCAGTATTCCTAAATGATTTTTAATTCTTTCTTTTTACCAAAATTACACATACATTATAGTGATCTTTTACCCCCAGATCAACTTTAGAAATTCTTCTGTTGACCTGACTGCTAATTTCTCGGCAGTGTTCCCGACACCGCCGCTTTTTGGAAAAATAACAAGTTCGCTTTCTAACTGTGTCTCTAAAATTATTTTCCATCATTTCAAGACATATGAACCACAAACTGAGAACTAATTCATGCATGTGAGTTAGGAATTTATAGGGTATTACAACCAAAAACCTAGTCTCCGAATCCAACCTTATTCGAAGGTCTAGCGCTTTTTCCTTTAAGATAAAATTGGAGTCCCAAATGGGTTTTTACCTTAAATTTTTCTAACAAAAATAACTTAATGTGCCGACTCCCCAATCCATTTTCAAAATCAAAAATCAAAGTGAAATTCACAAAAAAGGTGTGAATGTCACCTCAATCATGAGAAATCACTCAAATGAGCATTCTGATTCCAAGCAAACCGGACGAGGTGTTTGGGCGAGGCCTTACAGTTGGCAACTCCACTAAGGAGATTCCTTTTTTTTTTCTAAAAAGAGTAAGTGGACAACCAATTGGTTGAAAAATCTTTTAAAAAAACATATAATAATTTTTACTTGGCTTTTAGTTTAACTTTGATTTTCATTCATCACTACATGGACTCTGTGTCAAACACAACCAGTTACAAAGTTGAACCTTTGGATAGTGAGTAGCATTGATCCGACAACTCTCTTTAAGTATATTAGGAGATAGAAAAAGCATCCACCCGGCAATAAATCTTTAATATTTTTGAAGTATATCGAGCAGTTGAACTCTTAGACCCACGCGAAATTCATTGTTTCATACGTGGTTAGGTATATCACTGCTCTAGTGTGACGGGTACCCAATATCCAAACCATTCAAACCCATTTTATGTAATGAATTTAGATCCAGACCCTAGTCCTATGATCTATAATAATAGGAATCTTTGAACATATACTCATGAAATAGTTTTCTTCTTCATATACATGCATACATGCATAACCATGTATTCATGAACTATGGACTAAGAGACAATGAGTCAATGGTCAACCCAAAACCAAAAGAGGCCTGAAAATTGAGGCCATTAAACCATCTTCAGACTTTCAAGCCTTGAACCCTAAGGCTTTGAGAAGAATGGAATCATTTTCCTCCACCCTTACATAGGTTTTATTTGGACCACCGTGATATGATCTAAGTGCTTCTTTTTGAAAGGTACAAATGGAAAACCCATCACCTAACATGGATGTTATAGCAACACTCTTGGCCACCCTACTCAAGAAACAAGATGATAACTTTCATACTACTTTAGAAGTCCAGCAAAGTCACTTTGACCATTCCCTTGATACAAAATGGCAGTCCATCCTTGATGAAGTAAAAAAAATAATGATGGTCTGAGGAGTAGGCGCCCATCAAGCCAATGCCCCTAATGTGTCTTCCTTTATTCCACCAAATCTTGTTATTGATTTGACAAATAGTGGGAAAGCTTCTAAAGTTGCAAATCCCCCACCAACTATCAATCTAACTAGTCACACTACTCATGCCTCCTCTCCGAATCTTTTTCATGGAGGAGAGAGCTCCAACTCAACTGAAACCAAAAAGTTCATGGAGAAATTTGAAGATATAGAAAAGCTTCTCAAGAACATTAAAAGTATAAAGATCTGATTGATGCTGATGCCCTTACTCTCTTTCCAAATGATAGGGTCCCTCCTAAGTTTAAGATGCCTAGCATAAACAAGTTCAATGGCACCACCTGCCCTAAGACTCACCTTAAGATGTATGTGGGGGCTATGAATCCTTAGGGGGTGGATAATAAGCTCTTTGCTTAATTGTTCCAACAGTGACTTACAGGTGCTACAATGAGGTGGTTCGTTGATTTGGACTCCGACTTTAAGAAAACTTGGGATGATATGTGTAACACCTTTGTCAAGCAATATCATTATAACATTGAGGTAGACATCACTAGAAGGGATCTAAAGACCACCAAGAAATAACAAAATGAGTATTTCTCCACTTTCCTTACTAGATGGAGGTCTAAGGCAGCCCAAATGTTGAATAGGCCCACTGAGCAAGAGAAAAATTATATTATTATCAAGAACCTCCTTCCAGGTTATCAAACTTATCTCTAGGCTCAATACTTACTAGACTTCAGAGCCCTTATTGCCATTGCATCGAAGGTAGAGGATTTGATCCAAAGTGGGCAAGTTAAAGAATAATTCTCTAGTTCAAGGTATAGGAAAAATACCAACTATACTCGCAATACTTCTTGCAATCAGAAAAGCAAAGAAGTTTTTGCCATCTCTAACCATCAACCTATGAGGCTAGAAAGAATGACTTTTACTGATTTGCTCGTGCCTTTTATCATGGTATATAAAAAAGCCTTGGAGTCGAATTTGGTCAAGCTTTTGGAACCTAGGGCACGTCCAAACCCCTTGCCTAGAAACTGGAATGTAAATGAGTATTGTGAATATCACCAAGGTACAGGGCATAAAACAGACATGTGCAAGACCTTAAGGCATAAAATCCAAGACCTGGTAGATAGTGGGGATATTATTCCACCAAAGACAAGACCTAACATTACCACCAATCCTCTCCCAAACCATCAAACTAATGTCAATCTCATTCATTCCTCCAATATAGAAATTGATCCGATCTCTTTGATCCAATCAAATGATGAGTTCTGCTGTGTCTTGGATGTCAATGACTTTGTAGAGGAAATTGATGCAATAACTCAGAGTGGAAGACTATATCAACTAAGCCCATCAATCCAACAAACCATCCAACATGTTTCCCCTCCTATGGAAAAAATGAATAATGAGCCTGATGAGGATGTTATCCTCAAGCAATTAAAGAAAACTCAAGCTAGCATCTCTATTTGGAGCCTCATCTAATCATCTTTCTCTCATCACCAAGCTCTTCGCAAGACATTTAACCAATGTCAAACTCCAGACAACATTTCTCCTGAAACCTTAGTTGCCTCACTCACCAACTCAACCAAGGTTGCTTCTATCTCATTCTCTGACCATGATCTGTCCAAAAGAGGAGAAAACCATACCCATGCTTTATACATAACTGTGATGACCCGAGGAAAGATAGTCCTAATGGTTTTAGTTGATAATGGTTCAGCTTTGAATGTGTGCCCATTAAAAGTTGCAAGTTGTTTAGGCCTAGAAGCAGCAGATTTCACCCCTTCTGATAAGATTGTGAAGGCATATGATAACACTAAGAGGGAAGTCCTAGGTGTGGCTACTCTTGATGTAACAGTTGGACCCATAACTGCTCTTATCCCTATCCAAGTAATTGATGTACCTGCATGTTTCAATCTCTTCCTTGGAAGACCATGGATTCATAAGGAAAAATCCATCCCATCTTCCTTACATTAGAAGCTTAAAATTCCTCACGGGACTAATGTTGTCATTATCAAAGGTGACATACAGGGGAAGAGTAAAGTTCCCAGCTTTGCTCCTATTCTAGGAATCCAGTCAGAACCAAATAGTGTGCCATTGTCTGGTTTTTTCTTTGAGACCATTCAATTTATTAAGCAAGAAGAAAGTAAAGAGTTAGTCCCTTTTGATTTCGATCATTTTAGTAATTTAATTGTGGCTAACATCTTGAAGAAAATGAATTATCTTCTTGGTCTAGGTCTTGAGAGGAACCAATAGGGGATAACCTCTTTCAAAGAATACCCAATAGTCAACCCATCATTTAGGCTTGGCTATGAGCCCACCAAAGAGGATCTGCAGGAGATTGAATTAAAGGCCAAGAGGATAGCCGAGGATAAAAAGAAAGGTGAGACATTTGATTGGCAAATGCACCCCTATTTCAAAACCTTGAATGGGTATTTTGTAAAAAAGGGGGAGGCATTTCCTTATTGCGGTTTTTCTGAACCATGGTATTGCCCCATAACTAAGAAACTAATTTTTGGCTTTGAAATCTTCTTTGATGTCAGGCTCAGTTTAGAAGACTATGAACACGTCTACTTGTTGGAACAAGATTGGGAGGAAAACATGGAGGCTACTCTCTTTGAGCATGTCCTCACAATTGAAAGCAAAATGGAATCAAACCCCACCAAGCTCATCCATCCAACTTTGAGTGCACCCAATAATTGGTATATTGAGAAGCTTCCTAGCCTTGATGAAATGTCCCCTTTCCAAATCAAGTCAGAGTCAGAGTCTTTGGAGTCTTGCTCTTCTTTTTCTTCTTTAAAGACTGTAAAGGACCTTCATGGCTCTTCTTTTAATTTTGATGTAATTCATGAAGATGGAAAATTTATTCGTAATAATAATTTTGAATTTTCCTCTTATATCCCTAAGTCTTCCTCTCTTGTTTACGAATCCAATTTAAATGAGGTATCAAAAGAAAAGGAGATAAATGAAATAAAAAAACGATCAAAGCAAGGAATCAATAAATTTGGGCACAGATGATAAACTAAAAATCACATTCATTGCATCATCATTTTATGATAAGGCTTCTTTATTTAAAGTAGTTCAAGAATTTTTAGATTGTTTCACCTGGGAACTCAAAGACATGACAGGTATCGATCCAGGTATTCAAGTCCATAAGATTCCAACATATAAGGATGTAAAGCCTGTAAAGCATAAATTATAAAGGTTGAAGGCAGAATGGTCTCTCAAAATCAAAGAAGAAGTTGTTAAAGAATGGTTTCATTGAGCCAGTAACTTACCCTTTATGTCTAGCCAACATAGTGCCTGTGCCTAAGAAGGATGGGAAAGTAAGGATGTGTATGGATTACAGAGATCTAAATAAAGCCTATCCAAAAGACAATTTCCCTTTACCTCATATAGACTTATTGGTTGACCGCATGGCCAGATTTGAAATAGTCTTCTTGACTGATCTATATACGGGTTATAATCAAATACAAGTCTACCCTTATGACAAGGAAAATACAGCCTTTGTGGCAGAATGGGGCACCTATTGCTACAAGGTCATGCCTTTTGGTTTGAAAAATGCGGGAATAACATATCAAAGAATGGCCATAACCATCCTTCAAGACATGATCCACCAGGATGTGGAAGTGTATGTCGATGACATAGTTATCAAGTCCAAAACGGCAGAGGGACATATAAATGCACTGAGGCGTTTCTTCCTTAGATTAAGACAGTATAATATAAATATGAATCCTGCTAAGTATGTTCTTGGTGCATCCTCAAGTTTGTTCTTGGGGTACATGGTTAGTAAGAAGGGGATAGAAGTCAACCCAGCCAAATCAAGGGTCATTTTGGAAATACTGGCTCCTAAGACAAAAAAAATTAGAGGATTTATGGACCATTTGCAGTACATCGGTCAGTTCATTTCTCAATTGGCCTATGTTTATGGATCTATTTTTAAATTGTTAAAGAAATGAGTTTCTAAAGAGTGGAATGGTGAATGCTAACAAGCTTTTGAAAGAATCAAACATTATTTACTAAATCCTTTTGTTTTGTAACCACCAAGGCCTGGTAAACCTTTGTTGTTATATCTCTCTATGACCAAGGAAGCTATGGGGGCAATGCTTGCTCAAAATGTCATAGACTCACATAAAAAGAATGTCGTTTATTACTTAAGCAAGTGCATGCTTACTCATGAACTTAAGTACAATCAAATCGAGCAGTTGTGTCTTACTTTGGTTTAGGTATGCCATAAGTAACAACATTATTTTGGATCATACACTACACATGTTCTCGCTGACAAAAGCCCTTTGAAATTCCTTATGGAGAGGCTGGTTCTTGATAGTAAAATGTCACGATGGTTAGTAGTTCTAGTATCCTTTAATCTCAAATATATTCTAATGAAGGCCATCAAAGAGAGTGTGATTGTTGATAAATTGGTTGCTGCCCCGGTAGATGATGACCATTTAAGACCGAGTTTCTGGATGAGGACATTATGGAGTTGGATCCCAAAGTATGAAAGTTATACTTTGATGGAGCAGCTAACAGTAAGGGTTATGGTGCTGGGATAGTACTAGTCACACCAAATAGGTATCATTTACCTATGGCCATTAAGTTAGCCTTTGAGGTGACAAATAATGAAGCTGAATATAAGGCTTGCATATGTGGTCTAAAGGTTACCACTAATATAAGGATTGATTATCTAAAGGTCTATGGGGACTCTAATTTAATTGTTTCACAAACTCTTGGCAAATGAAAGATAAAGGAAGAGCATTTGGTTCCTTACCATCAACGAGTAACTGACCTAGCTGGAAATTTTCATGAACTATCTTTCCATTACTTACCTCGAGCTAAGAATTGGTTTGCTGATGCTTTGGCAACCCTAGCCTCTATGATAGATATGATGGGAAATGAGATTGTACGCCTTGTGGTTATTGAAGTATGAAGGTAACCGAGTTATGATACAACATGTATGTAAATTCAGCTAGACGACGGTAAGCCATAGTATTGGGACATGCTCAATTTTTTAAAAAATGAGCAATTTTTTAAAAAATGAGCAATATCCATAAGGGGCATCCAAATCAGATTGAAGAACCATAAGACAATTGGCTAGTAATTTCATACCAAATGGCGATGTGTTGTATAAGAGAGCTTGGGACAACATCCACCTCAGATGTGTGATAGAAGAGGAAGCTTGACAAATTAGGGAATGGATATATGGTAGTGAGGAAAGCCCACACATAAATGGTTTTGAGTTAGCAAGAAAAATCACAAATCTAGGGTATTATTGGCTTATAATGAATTAGGATTGTGCCAAGTTTGTGCAGAAATGTCACAAGTGTCAGATATTTGCAAAGCTCTAGAAGCAATCTCCTATCCCTTTGCACCCGACTGTAACTCCTTGGCCCTCTGCTACATGCGACATTGATGTTATGGGGTGCATCAATCTGAAATCCTCGAATGGGCATGAATATATTTTGGCGGCAATAGATTACTTCATAAAATGTGTAAAAGTAGCCTCTTATCAAGTGTTGAATTCTAAAAAGGTAGCACACTTTATTCAAAATAATATCATTTGTTGGTTTGGATTGCCCTTCGAGATCATCATTGATAACGGATCTCATTTTAAAAGGAAGTAATAAGCTTGCTTAAAAGGGAAGAGATTCAGCATCATCGGTCTTCCCCTTATCGTCCTCAAACCAACGGGGTAGTCGAAGCAATAAACAAAACCATCAAAACCATTTTGCATAAAATAATCACCAATCACATAAGCTACCATTAACGTCTTCCATTTGCATTATAGGTATACCGAACCTCCATTTGCACACTAACAGGGGCAACTCATTATTCTTTAGTATACGGGATGGAGGCAGTACTTCCAATTGAAGTACAAATCTACTCCGCAAGGGTTATGTGGGAAAATCAGCTTAGTGAAATAGAGTGGATTAAAGGATATCATAACCAATTGAATACCATCAACGAAAAAAAAAGATAGATGCATTTTACCGGATTCAAGGGTATCAGCAAAGTCTAGCTTGGTATTTTAATAAAAGAGTAACTAATAGAGGATTAGAAGAAGATAATTTGGTGTTGAAAGAAATCATAGCTCCGATTCACAATCCAAGAGGAAAGTTCAGACCTAATTGAGCCGACTCATATGTGCTCAATAAGATTATGTTCGGTGGAGGAGCCATACTTATGGATTTAAATGGGAATCAGTTTTCAAATCCTTGTAATCTCGATTAGTTAAAGAGATATTTTGTATAATTTTTGTTTTATGATGCATTTTATGAACAAGAACTATGTAGACCTAATTCCCCTAAACAAGAAAAGGGTATAGTGTAATAAAGTAACTATTATATTATGGAGATATATAGGTAGCCCATTATGGGTACAGTCCAATTCATAATAAAAATATCATTTTGTGCTACATGACTGAGTTATTTTATTTAATTCCTTTGCTTGCTCGTCGAGTTGAAAACCTGAAAGGGCAACTCGGGCAAAAGTAAGAGCTTTTAAAATAATAAAAAAATATGCCCTTGTTTTAAATTGGATTTCATGTCATCATCAACCAAAGTCCAATTTTTTTAATCCAGTTTCATTTAAAAGTCAAAATTCATGTTCTATCTTGCCTAGTCTGTCAAAATCAAGTTATTACACAAGTCCAAAAAAAAAAAATTTCGTCTTATTTTATTCATTTTAAAGAGTGGATGTTTAATCCACGTTTCTAAACATGAATGATTATAAAAAGCAAAGTCTCAGCATGAAATAATAATAAAAAAAAAGAGAAGTCTAAAAAGAATCTAAAAATATATTCTAAAAGACGAAATCCAAAATAGTCAAGGTCTAAATATGCCTTCTCCTAGGATGAATATCTCTCATGTCATCGAGATCCCCATTGTCTGCAGTAACTACCTCTGTTTCCACTTCATTTTCGTCCTCAGCCATAGTAATCACCTATGGTCCTACTACCCCCTATGTCCCTGCATCCTTAATCTCCATGTCTGTTTCCAATTCTATGACCAAGGCTACCCGCCTAATCTTCTCAATAGGCCATATTTCCATGGTAAACCAAGCATCATAATCCTCCAGTTTATCGGATAAACCAGTAAGTCGTACAAAGCACATGGATTGCCTCCAACCATTCATTATGGCTTGGGAAACAGGTCCAATAATCAAAGAAGTAGGAAACATAGCTCTAATGGGAGGAGCACCTTGAGACTGATCCATCTGCCTCAAAATTCTAGTCCTCTAATAGAATGAAGTCATAGAGATGCCTAGCAAGTAGACCATCTTGTATCCATAGATCATAGTGATAAATGAGTCAATCCTATACCAGGAACAATGCCAAAGCATATCTTCAGGGCCCAATTCTAGAATCCAGGCAATCCATTTCTTTTCTGAGTCAAAGCAGATCAAGGTCCTCCACATCCAGGACTAAGCAATAGAATATGACATTCTATCTAGGGGCCCACCACTAGAAGATGATTTCTAAGCCAAACCTGAAAGGAATAAGGGGTGATTGGAAAAAGAAATATGAATAAGAATAAGAAGAAAAGAGGAAGTATAGAGTATTTTTTTTTTTTACCTGTAATACGACAGGGCTAACAGACCAGGGCCTTTCAACTCTATAGTTGCCATATAGACTATACAATGTCTTTTCCAAAATCAGACCCATAATAGTAGAGCTTCGTTCCATCTGAGCAAACAGCTTCACTATTTGGATATCTCCCTAGCCAGGTGAATTGAAGAATAGGTATGCAGCAGTCAAACATAAAATCAAGGAAGTCATCCTACACTTTTGTCTCAGCCTATCTTTTAGATCTTCTAGATACTGAAATTTTTTCCTTACTGTAGTCTGATTAATCTGACCTCCACCACCATAGAGCTGGCTAGCTCATGACTCAGCCCTAGAAGACTCCTGAAAGAGTGAAAATACCCTACCTGGTATTCGAGAATAATTATAGCAGCATTTGGGTTGCTACCAAGGATGGCACTGAATTCCTCAAAAGTGGGGTACATCTCCTCTATGTTAGCCCCAAATTGGAATACATGATCCACAAGGTCTCAAAATCTCATACAGGCCTTAAGAAAGTCCCAGTCCATTTTCGCACCTCTCAAGGTCAAAACAGAATTGACCCTATACTTATACAAATTAATTTTCTCGAACTTGTCCATGTTCTTAGTCCACAAAAACATATGATGACTGTAGTAGGGCTCTATTTTGAGTTGAAGCAACAAAAATAAATAAAAAAATGTGCATAATAGAGTGAAAAAAAGTCGAAGAGATATTTTAAGAAGAAAGGGAGCCCTTTTTATAGAAAAATGATCAAAAATGGGCTAGAGCGCACTGGAATAGTACGGCGCCACCAAGTGCAAAGGCAGCACTGCCGTAGGGGCCGGCAACACCACCTCCTTTGGCCGGCGGCAACGCCTCTTCCTGCTCAAAAATTAGCTGAAATTTGAAAAAAATTAAAAAATTAGGGTCCCGAGAGGCATTTTAAGGCATTTTAGGGTATTTCAATGCATTTGATTTCATTTAGTTGCATTTTTAGATATAAAATTGCATAACATTTCATAGCATCTTATAATTTACATAAGTTTGCATTTATTACATGGAAAGTTATAATACCCGATAAATTCCTAATTCATGTGCATGAATGAATTTTCAATATATGGTCCTATAATCTTGAATTGATGGGAAATAATTTTAGAGACACAGTCAAAAAGCAAACTTGAAACTTTTCCGGAAATTGGCGGTGTCGGGAACATTGCTGAAAATGAGCAGTCCGGTCAACAAAAGAATTTCTGAAGTTGACTTGGGGGTAAAATATGACCATAATTTATATCTAATTTTGGTAAAAAGAAAGAAGTGAAAATCATTTAGGAACACTGAAAAAGTAAGTAATGGCATTTGGGTAAATAAATGGAAATTCAAGGTGAATAGTGAAAAGTGGTTGGTCGGGGTTACAGAATGACTCTAGAACTATTTTTATAAATAAGGATAAATTAAAATAAGCCTATACACTTCCCACACTGATATCTAAATCCTGACAGAATTGTCAGAATAAATTATAGAAGATTTAAGGACCAAAGTGTAAAAGTTGAAACTTGGAGGATTTAGTTGTAATTTTCCATTTGAGTATATCTTATATGGCCATCACTATTTCGGTTTCTTCTCCATTTGCCGAGACCACCATTTTCCTTTCTTCCATATACCATTTTTCATATTTCTTTATAGATTTCTTTAGGATTTTGATGGAAAAGTAGCAATTCAAGGTAGCTTTCTTCATTTCTAGCATTAATTTGAAGTTTAGAGCTAGGAATTTAGAGGACAAACTCCATGTATATTTCAGCCAACTTAAGGAGTTTTGGTAAGTTGTTGTTTTGTTTGATTTAATTAATGATTTAATGTTTATTTAGGTTGAATTGAATGGGTAATATGTTTAATTGCTTCAATTGTTGCTAATTTGATAAAATTCTCAATTTGAAAGTTTGAAATTGAAGTTGTAAAGGATGGATTGTTGAATTAGTGTTAGGAATTGTTAATTGATGTTAGAAATGATCAATTGGATATGAATGAACAACTAATTGATGGTTAATTTG
>CANXYC010583540.1:0-34863 GCA_948193065.1 Aleurites moluccanus | reverse complement strand
ATGTTCTATCCTGAGCGGTTGTATCATTCCATACTTGATGATACAGCTTAACTAGATTTGAACTTGGCAGCTGTAATATTCCACATAAAAAACATGAAATGGTTCTTTTGGAAAAGAAACTGTGTAGGTCTTGTTCTTATAAAGAAACTTGACATTGATGCTTATTGGTTTTGACATTGATACATATTATTTGACATTAATGTATTGTTGGTATTGATGCTTAATTGACATTAATATATTATTATTTTCAGTCATTGTGGTATTGTGCTAAGTTATTTTGGATGAACTAGACACTTTAAAGAGTTATACAAATGATTGAATTCATATGAAATTCATATTTGGTAACTTATAGGAAATGACGAAAATAAAAGAGTAGAGCATAATTGGACTTCTGATGAGGATGATCTACTTGATAAATAATTCTTCTATAGCTCTGGACTGTGGGAGACTATTATATTCTCTTTCAGTTGAATAAATAGTTCACTTACAAGTGAAAATGCCCATTTTAACTGGACTTTGGGGGACTATTATATTTTCTTTCAGTTGAATAAATAGTTCACTTGCAAGTAAGAATACCCATGTTGATTGAGTTTAGTTAAATTCTAAAACTCTATATTGGTATATTTATTATTTATATATATTTAATTTATTTGCATCAATTTAGTTTATTTCTAAAATTGATAGTGTACTTAAAAAATTCATATTTTGAGTAATGAATCTTTTTGTGATATAATGATTCAATATTTTGTTTTGAACATTATATTATCTATCTATTGAAAAGTGCTATATATAGAACATAAGAGGAGATTGTTGGGTATATTAATAACCCTAATATATGTTCTAATATAAGCCCTAATAGATAATGGACTTTTATAGTGGGCCTAATGGGCAATAGCCCATCAACTGGTTTAACCCTAGTGTAAATCTATATATATGTTAGCTGGAGGCAGCATGCTAGGTATTTCAAACTAGATATCTAGGGTGTAATATTTCAAGCAATCGCATATTGCTTGACCTAAAACTCTAACATTCTGAACATATGACAAGTTTTTTTTATCACACTGTGGAAGCAGTAGTGCTTGTGTTTTGGAAGTTGGTGATTTTAACACACTGCTTAGAAGACCTATATTGTTGTTTTTTATTTGGGAGAAATTGCAATTTTTCCCTTCAACTATACTTCGACTTGCAATTCTCCTTTCATATTTCAAAAACTCGCAATTATATTACTGCTAGTCAATTTGACAAAGTTACATTTGTTCAGAAAATTAGATTTGTTATTTAAAATATTTAATTTTTGATGAGCATATTTTTTCTTTTTTTAGTTTTAGTTTTAGCTTGTCCTTTTTCTTTATCCCCATTGCAACAATAATTTGTGAATAATGGCTTGAAAAATAGAGCATCAAGAAAAACAATAGCTTTGTGAATAAGTTAAAACCCAAAGAAAGAAAAAATAAATTCTGAATAACGTTTTCAAGCTCTAATAAGCAAATGAAAAAAAAATAATAATTAAGTCAAGCATGGTGTAAAAATTTACATATATAAGCAGAGAAATAGAAGACTCAAACTTGTATTATTTGAGTCAAAGACTATAAGCCATTTGAAGACGTGATATCCAACGATCTCTAATGAACCCATTTCATAGATTCTGCTCAAAGATTGCAAGTTGCTTCCTTCCTTCTACTGTCAGACCCTCTTCCCCACCATATATATGTTTGGGCGTTACCTAGCTTGCGCTAAGATTATCCACCTTGGATAATGGCTTTTCCACTTCCTTTTCCATTAATTTTCATCCTCTCTTTCCTTTTATATATAACACACTCATAGTTTTAATAAATTCCAATGTGTTGGGAATAATGGACAGATATGGTTTCACACCAGTCTCACTTGTTTATCGTTATTTGATGGTTGAATGTGTGAGAAATTCAGAATCTGATGGAATTTTTAGACTTTTTAATGAGTTGAAAGAGAACTTGTTTATCATTATTTGGTGATTGGATGTGTGAGAAATTCAGAATCTGATGAAATTTTTAGGCTTTTTGATGAGTTGAAAGAGAAGATGGATGGAGTTGTCGAGTATGAAGTAAATAAAAAATAATTAAAGAAATTAAAAATGTCAATAAAGTAAGGTTTTTTTATTTATCTATGCGTCCATCTTTTAAAGTAATAATTGTTGTCTTTTGATTTATAACTATAGCTTATGTCACATGCGACATGTGATTAAAATTGAATTTAATTGCATTTTTTTTCAGCAATATAAGAATGTAATTGAGAGTTTTGGAAATATGAAGAAGTGAAATTGCAAGTCGTGATAAAATTGAAGTGGAAATTCTCCTTATTTTTATGCCATGCCTTCCAAACATAGGATTAGTTTTTTTTATCACAACGTTGAAACATTGGCGTTTATGTTTTTGAAGATAATAATTTTAGCACTGCTTAGAAGACCTATATTGTTGGTGTTTCCGACCATTTACAATATACTATCTTGTTGGTATATCCAACCATTTACTCTATTGATCGATACATTTAATGAGTTATTCAAGAAAAATGGAAATTCTGTCTATGCTACAATGAATTTCTTTGTAGAATTTCCTTGTATAATTCATTTGATGGATCGAAGAGTTTACTAATAATGCAATGAATTTCCTTGTAGAAATTTTTTGTAAAAAAAAAAAAAAAAAAATTGATAATTGGGCACCCACAACCATCTATGATCAAGATATTGATTGCATGGCAAGTCATACAAATGAAGGGTGGTCAACCTCAAACCCAAATGATCCTGCACTACATTCAAAATTGAAAAGATAAAAGAAAAAAAAAAAAAAAGTTTTATCTATTGGTATTTTCATAAGTGATGAAATTAAGTATTTGTAACATTAAAAAATCGATGAATAATTTTTAATTGGTCAAATCAAATCCTAATTGCCCTGTTTTATATGAAACTAAACACAATTAAAAACTTAATTAATTTTCAAATTAAACACCTTATGTTTGTTTCCCTCACTCTCACGTTCTTTGGATCTCACCTTTCACCCTTCGCATGTTGGCCTTCTTCAACAAAACACAATCAACTCAAGCTTTACTTGCGTAGCTCTCACTTCATCATCATCTTCTTCTTCTCTCTCTCTCAATCTCAAGCTCTTTCCTTGACTCTAATATCCCTCTTTACTCCCAAAACCCATTTGCATTTCTCTCTGAAAATCCCATTTGGCTCTCTATTCGTGGAACAATTAGCCATTACAATGAGTATACAAGCACCCAAATCTGGAAAATCCACAAAATCCCTAAACCAGAACCAACCTACATCAAGATCCTCTTCTCTTTCTACCCATTTAGCCATGGTAGAGCTCAAACAAAGAATCCTGACCTCTTTGTCTAAGCTCGCCGACCGTGACACCCATCAGATCGCCCTTGAAGACCTTCACTCCATTATTCTATCTATCTCACCTGAAGCGCTCCCTATGCTCCTCAATTCCCTCTATGACTCACTTTCTGATTCCTCCAACGCTAAACCAACTGTAAAGAAAGAATCTTTGCATTTGCTCTCTCTTACTTGCCAATCTCATCGCGATTTAACATTGCCCCATTTGACGAAAATTATTGCCCACATTGTTAAGAGGTTGAAGGATTCTGATTCCAGTGTTAAAGATGCGTGTAGAGATGCTATTGGGGTTTTATCGGGTTTGTATTTGAAGAGTGGTGGTGGTGGTGGTGGTGGGGAGGGAGGTGGAGATAGCAATGGAGCGGGATCCATGGTGGGGTTGTTTGTTAGGCCGTTATTTGAGGTAATGGGAGAACAAAACAAAGGTGTTCAATCAGGTGCGGCAATGTGCATGGCGAAAATGGTAGAGTGTGCAGCTATGGACCCGAATGTTGCTACGGGCGGCAATGGTGGTGGTGATGGTGGTAATGTGCCTACTGCGGCGTTTCACAAGTTGTGTCCATGGATATGTAAATTGTTGAACGGTCAAAATTTCCAGGCCAAAGCTGCTTTATTGGGGGTGGTGACCAGTTTGGCACAGGTTTGTGTTTGTAAGGTTTTATTTATTTTTGTCAATGTGCATAAACTCTATTTTTGACAATAATAAAGTTGATGAGTATTGTTTTGTGTCTGATTTATGAGAAGCTTGAGGTTCTAATCTCGCATTTAGTGATTTGACTTAAAATTTTGCTTTATTTGGTCGCTTAGAATTTGTAGAATTTATTTATGGACAGCTGGATTGTTAGCATAGATTTGGATAATGTGTAATTGGAGTTTTAGCTTTATCTGGTGAATGATAAATTTTAGGATATGCGATACAGGATTAGTAATGCGGTTGTTTCTTGATTGGTTATGTAGTGTGTGGTTTATATTGGTTTGGGCAATGTGGTTTACATTGGTTTTGTCTCTGCATAATATTATATGTGGTGATGAAGTTCATATTTAATTTAGAGAAATATAAAGAAAATAGATGTGATTATGCAATTCTGACGACCTGTATTTGTTATATCTACTAAATATAGTTGATGTCTGTGGTTTATTTGGTTAATAATGTGATGCAAAAGAAAATAACATTTTAAGCTTTATTTTGTTATTGATAACATGTAGGAAATATAGAGATAATCTGAAGTATCATTGTAGTTGTTTCATATTTATCTCTCTAGAAACAGACCCTATAAAATGCCCCATTTCTCTGAGTCTCATTTGCTTGTCTGTTTGTAATGCTCTCTTTTCTATCTTTAGTTCCCTTTAAATTCTTTGTCCACAATGCATAGCAAAAAGGGGAGGAGGGAAAGGGAATTCAAAGGAAGGGGATTGAAAGAGAGTAAAAATAAATTACCTTATTGTGTTTGGGAAGCTAAAAGAAAGGGTAGATGGTAGAAATATTTTTCTTTTGTTGATGAGTGGGAGGGGAAGGGAAGGAAACTGTAATTGTAATTGTCAAAACAAACATTATTCCTTTTATCAAAGTAGAAAATTTTCACACTCGGAGTGTAGTGAATGTCAACTTATGGGAGGGGAATGAAGGGTAGGGGGTTACTTTCCTTGTCCTTTCTCATCCTAAAAGAAAATTGGATGCTTAACAAGATATCATAAGGGTTTTGCTTCCATCCTCCTCCCTCTTCCCCTCACCGCATTATAACCCTTGCCATCATAGTGTAAAAGTCCATCTCTCTGTCTATGCAAACTTATACATCATGAGCATACAGGCACCCAAATCACTAAAACCCACAAAACATGCAAATAAATATTCAATCTCACCGTCTTCAGTGTCCTCTTCTCTTCCTTCTCACTTTGCCAATGTTGCACTCAAGCAAAAAATCCTGCTTTCTCTTTCTAAACTTGCTGATCGTGACACCCACCAGCTCGCCCTTCAAGACCTCCATTCAATTACCCAATCCCTCTCCCCCAGTACCCTACCTTTACTCCTTAACTCTCTCTACAGTTCCTCATCTGACCCCACCTGCAAATCAATAGTCAAAAGGGATTCTCTCCTCTTACTCTCTTTGTGCTGTCAAATTCATCATGATTTAAAATTAACACGTTTAACCAAAATCATTAGTCACATTGTTAAAATGTTGAAAGATTCTGATCCAAGTGTTAGGAATGCCTGTTGTCATGTAGTTGGGGTTTTGTCAGGGTTATATTTGAAAGGGGAAGTAGGAGGGCAGGGTAGAGTACAGTTGTTTGTTAGGCCATTGTTTGAAGCCATGCAAAAGCAGAACAAAGTGGTGCAACTGGGTGCAGCTATGTGTTTGGCAAAGATGGTAGTGTGTGGCATGGCAGAAAACATGCCTGCGGGGGCATTTCAGATGTTATGTACTCGGGCTTGTAAATTGTTGAATAGGCAGGATTTCCATGCCAAAGCTGCGATGTTGGGCGTCATGGCAAGCTTGTCGCAGGTTTGAGCAATTTTCCTGTTACATTTGTCATGGAACTGGACACTGTGTGATGCTTGGTGATATGATTTACGTTTAATTGCTGTTAAATAACGCACAAAAACAGTTGGATTATTTTTCGGAGATTTGCTTTTACAAGCTAGCTTCCTTTTTATTTGTAATCAATTGAATATTAATAGTCTTTGGCCTTTCAGAATTACTTAAATATACTTAATTTACTGTGCTTGATCATTTTTTAGTTGACGTAATCTAATTTTCTGTGAGCATGTGAACTAGTGATTATACCAGATATATTTGTATTACCCGTGTCAGAAAAGAAGCAAAATTCTGGAATTTTGAAGAGGTATGTAATTGTTATAGGTGGGATCAATTGCACCTCAAGGGATAGAACCATTGCTGCAAAGTATTCACGACTGCATTGGGAGTACAGATTGGGCAACACATAAGGCTGCAGCTGATGCTCTAAGTGTCATTGCATTGAATTCAAGCAGCTTGATTACAGATGGAGCTACCAATTCCACGTTGACAGTGCTTGAGACCTGCCGTTTTGACAAGGTATCTTACTTAAGTCATTTTCCTTCTCCAAAAGGATTCTATTTATGCAGTTCTTTTGACAGAATCACAGTTTTTATTCTTGGTTAATGCATTTTGCGTTAGCTTTTCTGGTAAGTTTTTAAGAGTTTTATGGGAGTATTGTTCAATCAGTATTGGATGTTTCAATGCTTAATAGTTATTGCAAAGACTGTCACCTTGAAAAGGCTTTGCTGACATTTCATATTTGCCAATCCTCATTATACCTTTATAGGAAAGCAGTCTTCTAAGTACAAACTGTTTCCAATTGAAAGGGATGCTAAAACAGTTGAAAGATGAAGTAGATACTTCTGTGCTTAGGATTTTTTAGGCTTGAGGGAGCTATCTCATCTTTGATGGTTTGTGGCAGTCAGACTGATTTGCAAAAATCCTTTTGTTACTCTACATTTTATTCTAATATATGGAAGTCTGAAGAAGGAAGAATCCTTTGAAGCAATTTTAAACAATTAAAATCAAGGCGTAATGATTCTCTAAGATTTTAACAAAGAAAAACAAAAGGAAATATTTATGCTATGTGATTTGTTGAGGACTGCAATTTAACTATCACTACTGTGATTATTGAACTGCTTCATATTTTTGGAGACAAATGGAATAACATAATAGAAAATTATCAGCAACAGATTAAAATGTTAAGCAGTTTGTGGGAGGTTGTCCCTCCAGTTAAGAAGATTTAGAGGTGTTTAGTCCCTATTTTCTTTTGGTTATTTCCCCTTACCAATTGAAATAGTTACCCATAAAGGATTGCAGAAGTTATTGATGATGGTGAAAAATCTAATATCATGTGTTCAATAATTTCTTGAAGACCTTCCAACTCTGTTTTTTAAAGCCATCCTGTAATCATTAGTTAACCTTTTAAAAGTTGAAGGAGCTTAAAAAGTTTATATCCTTGCCTATTACTCATTTGGTGAGTAAGGTCCATCTGTTTAATCTTCTCTCTCTCTTTCTCTCTCTCATCATTAAAGAATTCAATTCATATGTTGGAAGCAAAATCTCTTATATGCAGATAACACTAACTATACAGTCTAATCCATCTAAAAGAAAAAGAAAGAGAAAAAGATAGTGAATTGTAAGTAGAAAATTTGACTGTTATATATCCCTTGTGTGCTGGAGCTTGTGCCCCTTGTTTCAAAGCTAACTAGATGGAACTCATGTATGCTGATAACAAAAGAAAAAAACAGAATAAATATTACAGGAATGGTCATGTCTAGTTTTTCATTTTATTATGTAGACCTCTTGAGAGTCTTTCCTTGATTTGACGCTACCCTAATTTTACAATCAGAAAACCCAATAAAATATGGAATGAATTTTCTGCAATAACATATGAATCTATTGGATTAAAGAATGCACTTTAAACCCACTTAACTTGATTGTTCTACAAACTATCAGTGATGCCTACACATTTTCCTTGTAATTCTCATATGGTACCTCATATATATTGTTGTCGTACTGAAGATTAATTAAATTAGATTATGTTGTTAAGGACTATGAGCTCATACTTCTTTTGAAATATTTCCTTAAGAGATTAGATTAGATATGTTTATGTTACCTTTCACTTCCTTTTGATTAGCATCATGTCAAAATAATTATTATTTTGGTTTAACAGATAAAGCCTGTCAGAGATAGCATGACAGAAGCATTGCAATTATGGAAGAATATTGCAGGGAAAGGAGAAGATGGCATTTTGGATGATCAAAAAGCTTCTCTTGGTGAGCATTTTAGTAATACTTTATTTTTCAATAGTTAACCTTCAAATGTCTAATCCTTGTTTTCCCCATTCTTTATAATCAATGTTTAGAAGGTAACCATCCTATACAAGCAGAGTTGTCAGATACAGTTCCAAATCCTAGTGGCCAGAAAAAAGAGTCATTGGCAAGGAATTCGTCCAGGGGTTCTTCTCCAACTATAGATTTTGCTTCAAAAGGCAAAGCTGGAAGCATTCCTGACAAAGCAGTTGTAATATTGAAGGAGAAAGCACCTGCCTTGACAGACAAAGACTTAAACCCAGAATTCTTCCAGAAGCTTGAAACAAGGGGATCTGGTGATCTGCCGGTAGAAGTTATTGTTCCTCGCAGATTTATCAATTCCTCAAATTTGAACAACGAGGAAGATGCAGAACCAAATGATGCTGAATCAAGGGGAAGGTCAAACCACATGGGAAACAACCAATTGGATGATCTCCATGGTTCTTTGTGTAATAAATACAGTAATACTGAGAGAGGAAATGGTGGGAAAATTTCAAGAATTAGAGAATTTGATGATGACAGGCTTGATGTAAATCAGAATGAATCATCTGGAAGTCGTGCAGGTTTCTTTAAATTTGATGGTCAATCTGAAGGATCCTTCATAAATAGTAAAGGAAATTGGTTGGCTTTCCAGCGGCAGCTCTTGCAGTTGGAGAGACAACAAACTCATCTCATGAATATGCTACAGGTATATATAAACTTTTGCATTGTGGAAATTGCTGTCATGCATGCTTTTGTTTTACTTACGAGTGCTGCACATTTTAGGATTTCATGGGTCGGTCTCATGATAGCATGGTGACTTTGGAAAACAGAGTTAGGGGTCTTGAGAGAATTGTTGAAGATATGGCACATGATTTGTCCGTATCATCAGGTCGAAGAGATGGTAATTTTCCTATGGGTTTTGAGGCATCTTCTAATAGACCTTTAGCGAAGTACAATTGCTTTGCTGACTACTCCAGTTTGAAGTATAATGCACGTGTTCCTTTTGGAGGAAGATTTTCCCAATCTGATGTAACTGTATCAGGCATGAGAGGAAGGGGCCCTCATTGGAGATCTGATGTCTGATGCTTGGGATTTTCCAAAATATGGTGCTTCCAGAAATGGTCAGGTTAGCTCTATGAGAGCTCCAGGTGGTGGTTATTTGGATGGTAGATCACCCAAATCAGAACCTGAAAGTGATCAGGTTGGGAACAGGAGAGCCTGGGATAAAGGTGATGGACCAGTTAGACTTGGTGAAGGGCCTTCTGCTAGAAGTGTCTGGCAAGCCTCTAAAGATAAAGCTACCTTGGAAGCCATTCTTGTTGCTGGGGAGGACAATGGATTATCTCGGACGGCAAGAGTGGCCATCCCTGAGTTGAATGCTGAAGCCATGGGAGATGATAATGGTGGGCAAGAGCGGGATCCTGTTTGGACATCTTGGAGTAATGCAATGGATGCTCTTAAAGTGGGTGATCTAGATACTGCATATGCTGAAGTTGTATCTACAAGAGATGATTTCCTGCTTGTGAAGCTTATGGACAGATAGGCCCTGTGGTTGACCAACTTTCAAATGAGACAGCATGTGAGGTCTTGCATGCTATTGGGCAATTTCTACTGGAGCAAAACTTGTTCGACATCTGTTTGTCTTGGATTCATCAGCTATGTGGAGCATTTTGTAAATTTTTCCTTATTTCGCACATATTCTTGGCTTGTGAACTCATCAGTTTGTAGAATTTGCCAAGGCATAGCCACTTTGTGGTGAAATAAAAGATTGTGCGAGTGACTTTAAGCTGGAGTTGAGCTAATTGAAATCACTTCCTTCTGTACTCCCTTTTTGGCCCTCTGGAATGGAAGGAATCTGTTACATTCATAAAACACAATGCCATCAAACCATTAAATGTTAATTCATGTGGAATCTAGTACTGGTATTGTGGAGGTAAATAGCAATATGTGGCTAGATCCTGTGTGGCAGTACGGTGTACAAGCTTTTGGGAATGAAAATTTTTTTTCCACCTTGATAAGGGCTTGCATTACCTGATCCTCGTGGGACAGGTAATACCCATCTATATATTATATATAATACATGCATTATACTTGCTTATGTTACATATAGCTCTATATATTGTATTTAAAATTAACTTCTAATATTTTTTAATGTTGTCATATAGTCATAACATGTTGTATTATGCCTTTGTTTTAAAATATAATCAGGTAACATATGATAGCTGCACACCTGATGCTTGGTACATGTGGGTAAAAGCTAATGATCTAGAGGCCTTGGTTTTCAATTGATGTTGAAGAGGAATATAACTTATGCTACTTTTATCTGCTTTCTTGAATGTGATGGATTGATCTCTAGTTCTTTCTTCCACTCAATATGAGTGGATTAGCTTTGAGTTACCCACTTGGCATAAAATGCTCATATTGTCTCTAAGCCGCTATATATCTGAAATTGCTCAGAATCATGATGTATTTCTTTTGATTGCCTGTATTTTTGAGTTGGTAGAAATTGTGTTAGAAAATGGCCCAGATGCACCGGGAATTCCCGTGGAATTGAAGGAGCTTCTGTTGAACTTGCATGAAGCTTCAATAGCAATTGATCCTCCTGAAGAGGGGGAAGGGGCTGCACCTGACCAACTCTTGATGCAATTGGCATCAGCCTGGGAAATTGAATTACTACATTTTGACAAATAGTCACTAGATTAATTGCCTGTTGGTGTTTGTTCTGAATTTTATACAAACATCTTGGTTGGATGATCTACTCGAATAACCTCAATTTTACAATTAAATGTAAATGAACAGAGTTATTGAAACTAATATGCAAGGCTGGTATTGTGCATTAATATATGGATTTGTTGAAGCGGGAATTACTTTTATAAGCTAGAAAAACATGTACTCCTGTTGGAGATGGTTCAACCTATTTGGTTAAACTTTTCGATTGGCGTATCCTGCATTTCTTCTACTCTTAGTATGGCCTCAACCAGGTAACTTGGGAGTATATAATCTGGTTCCAAGCTTTAGTTTATTATCGCAATTCTAGTCTCTTCCTCTCATATGAGCAGTGGTTCCAACA
Source organism: Aleurites moluccanus (assembly GCA_948193065.1). Taxonomy (NCBI): domain Eukaryota; kingdom Viridiplantae; phylum Streptophyta; class Magnoliopsida; order Malpighiales; family Euphorbiaceae; genus Aleurites; species Aleurites moluccanus. The sequence continues at coordinate 23,601 of CANXYC010583540.1, read as the reverse complement.
TGGATATATACGTTAGCATCCAAAAATCAAGTTAATTTACAGAAAAATATATAATCTTTCATTATGTCAAAACTAGTTACAATTGTGCATGGATCTAAGCTATATCACTAGAAATTTTACAGGAAAAGAATTGTAATCTTCAGTCATTTGCTGCCTCAAATGTCACAAAATGCTACCAAGGCTTTCACAAAATCCTCGGCCAAGACTGCTGCCTAGTCATGACAATTGTGCTTCACTTTTGACATTTAGAAACCGATTTCCTGAAGCAAAATTCTCTCCAGAATAGCCACCTTTGCACGTAAATGGAGAGAGCGATAGAAAACAGAATCATCCATTCTCAAGGTTATAAGAAACCTCATAATGAGATTTCAACAAAAATTGAGCATCAATTGTTCGCAATGGAACCACAACCTTACTTTGCAGAATACCAATTTTGAGCACATTTTGCGTCAACAGAAAGGTCAACTTTAAGAAAATTCTCTCCATCAAATGGTTTGGACATGCACTCGACAACTATGGCCTTGGCAACCTCAGCTGACTCAGTAGGTCCTTCCAAGATTACTTCATCATGAATCTGCTTTTCAAATGAAGTTAATTTCCAGCAAATCATTCTAAACCACCAAGATGGCTTATCACACTAACAAGCTAATATTTTAATTCATTTTGGAACAGTGATATCTATGATCCATAATTCAATATTTTATATCTATAATCTATATAATTATAACATATACAAAAAAGATGATGTTCAAATTAGTCCTCCAGAAAGGGTCTTGATAGTCAATAAAGTTTCTAAGTGAACCATCACACAATTTTTTGCTTTGAAAATGATCTCCGCCCCCTTGAAGATCTGTTGAAATGAAATCTTTATATATATATATATATATATATACTTTTCATTATAATGATCTTTAGTAATAGAGAATATATATATAAAAAAAAAAAATTAGTTATTCACATTGTACATGATGTGGAAGCTATAATATAGTTGAAATGAATATTAAATAGCTTAATTTAACCCTTCAAAAACAGTATCTCTCAACAAACAAATTCAATAAAAATGAAAAAATAAGTCTAAGTTCTTCCAGATAAGCACGGGGAGTGTAATCCATACTTGCAACTATCAAACATGCAAAATTAATATTCTGTATCCATTTAACACATTCAACATGTATATTGAAAAACTTTCATTTTGTTGTATTTAAAAAAAAAAAAAAATCTTTATGAAATTTAAGAGAAACAATGAACACAGAATAAATAAAAAAGTATATATTGGCAGGCATTAGAAAGGAATGAAAATGACATATTAAAAAGTTTCATTTGTTTATCCTTTGTATCAAAATTTCACAAAATTAGAACAGAAATATATTACCAAAAATTATGAAAAGGGTACCATAAATTAAGAATGAGTATTTGAGAGATTGATAATATGGGAAATAATATGGAATGTAAAATTCTAATGGATGTATTTGAGGAACTCTAAAAACTTAACTATTGTCAAACACTTTTCATGTGGACTACTAGGAGTTCTTTTCAGGATAAATTTTTAGTGACAAAACAGAACATTCAACTAACTGATTTTTAATGATGGGGATTATTTGAAATTGAAAAACTCTTATTGGACAAAAATGTGCATTTTAAAATTTTTGGGACTATTATTGAAAATGACCCTAATTTTATAAGCATCATAAGTTTTACATATAAAAAATGGACAATACAGCTATTTATTACAATAGGCGATTGCAAAACTGTGCATGATATACTGTTAAAATCACAAACAGAAACTAAGCAACAAATTTTTTGGTTCAAATCGAAGAAAGAGGTTAAGATATAAGCAGATGCAGTACAATACGATGTCAAAAGCAATAGAATATAGAAAAAGAAAATGAACTTAACCTGTAGAAGTAATTTCCATCCAAGTTCCCTCAGGCGTGCATTTCTAGATATTTGTAACATGGCACACATGGCAACATCAGCAGCACTACCCTGTATTAGCCACTCAAATCAGTGTTTTTTTTTTTTTTTGTTTGGGGAGAGGGGGATTACAGGAAGCTTAGGTTCATGAGAAAGAATGGAAGAACCTGCACTGGTGTATTTATAGCAGCCCGGTCAATATGATTTTTTTGTGAATTACTTGCGTGAGCCATTGATGGGAAAACACGAGCCCGTCCAAGCAATGTGTGAACACGTCCATCTTTTCTTGCTTCTCGCTTGCGATCTTCTTGCCATTTGAGTACTTCTTGTCTTTCTTTATACCATAGATCAACAGTTGCCTTAGCTTCCTCTACAGAAACCTGAGAGCACAGATGGTACATGACTAGGTTCATCTTGATTCAAGTGAAACCAGTAGGAATCTCTCCTATTTAGTGCCACAGCATTATTACCTTCCAATCCCGCGCAAGCCCCATTGGTGTTTTTCCATATGCAATAGAAAAATTAAGCATTTTAGCTTTTCTTCGTTCAGAGCCGAAAGCATCCTGAACCATAAAATTTTCGTTCAGTAAGAAGTGGCAATCTGGATTCCAATATCTGATTACTTCTTGATCATGATAATTGAAGATCATTCTTTGACATAATGAAACATATGCAAGTTAACATGGTTCAGGAAATAAAGTTGGAAGCACAAGAATGATCCCAAATAGAAAAGCACAATGTTCAAAGTCACATTTCAACTGTTGAAATGAAGAAGCAAAATCATAAATATTTACCTAGATAGCATGCTATAACATGGATGAGAAAAATAAATAAATGTGTCATTTCTTTCAATTCAAGAATGGTCTCATTTCTTCATAAACTAGAAGTGCTCCTGTTTCAGATAAAATTTTAGCCTAAGATACATTGGAACTGTCAAACAGCGAAAAAAAAAATGGACTAATAGAATATTTTGTATATCAATCTAATTTACAGAATGTGTATGATATCTGAAATTGTTATTCCACTTATTGTAGCTGCTGTTTCTATTATGTGGCAGGAATTTCTATTCTTACATAAAGGGTTAAGAGGAAAAAGGAGTTTCCTCTAGGGATCAGAACAAACCACAATTATTGCAGTATTAGAACTGGCTTTGATCCGGAAAGTTTTGCTAATAATTTGTGTTTCGATTTCAAAAGAATTCAACTGATGAAGCTTAAAGGCAACAATTGACAACAGATTACATGTTCGGTGAGAGTTAAGCCATTGTTAGAACAAATATTTATGCAACATATTCTGATATCCAAATTTCCTTTTATCCTACTAATGTAACTATTCTATCACATTCCCCATCCTGAATGGAGGGGGAAAAGTGCGAAGAAAAACAGGTTACATCCAATCTCTTAAAACCAGAAAATAGGAAAATGGAAAACATGAAAACAACTCCACCATCAAATTGCAAGAAAGTTCACCTTCAATAGAGGAACTGGGGGTTTATCCTCACCAGGTTGAGGATCCCACTCAAGAAGCACTTCCCTTTTATCAACGGCTTCATGAATATGCGGATACATGTTCATTGCTGTTCTTGAATGGAAATCGCCACCAGCTTTGAAGGCTTCCAACATGCTTTTACAGTCAGCAAGATGTGCAAGAATCCTAAGTTCCAGCTGTAATATGAAAGAATATTTCAATCAATCCTTGAAATAAAATGGTGTTTAGTGGATACTCAAGCCTCTAACCTGCCCATAATCAGCAACAATAAGTGAATTTCCCGGTGCAGCAATAAATGCCTGGCGGATCTTATACCTGTCCTTCTCCAAAGCAGGCTGATTCTGAATTATTGAAAACAAGAATTTACATGCCTACATCTCCAATGCATTCTGAAGAAAACAACATTCACATCTAAAAAAATCATCTATCGTCAATCAGTAACCACTAAAGAAGATTGAATTATCCTCAATCTAACCCCAGGCTGATGTTCATACAACAGTAGGTGAAATAGATAAGTCCAGAGAGGAAATAAAAATGTTTTTGCAGTTTAAACTTAGTAAATAATTTTTACAAGATCTAGTGTTTTCAGCAAGCATGTAAACAATGCAGTCTCATTTCAATACTAATAGAATTCAATGCAGCTGTAATTAGTTTAATAAACAAGCATATTTTATTATCAATCAAAATCATGCATTTACTCAGTGATGCAGCTGAAGAGATGTTTTCATGTTCTCAAGTTATCATTATCCAGATATAGAAGAAGACTGGGTATGAAACAGCAAAAAAGAAATACCTGGTGAAATATCACAGTCATATTTATTAAAAGGTTCATCATGAGAAGGCATACGCACTAAACAAAGAAGAAAAAGAAGAAAACCTGCAAATTTGGCCTCCTAGCTGATAAGCGCCCAGTTTCTGTATTGATATTCAGGGAACAATGAACACGTCCACCCTTGCCTGATACATTATTCCCCTGTGGAGTATAAACATGAAGTAACTCACACTTTTAGTGCTAAAAAACTTAAGAACAGAGTGCACTTTTTTGGAAGCGAGGACATGAAACATAATATCTTCTCATTGCAATTTTTTTTTGAATATTTTTATCACCGAGTACATATCATTTGTAGAATGCATTTTATGCTTCACAATATCAGTCCTAATTGTATACATAAATGCTTTCTTAAAATTTTAAGACGCAATTTAGCTTGACAATTACACTTGGGGACATGCTTGCATGCATATGTGTGCCAAAATTTTCTGGTTATCATTATTATTATCATCATCACAGCTAGCTTAGAGATTGTTATTTGAGACAATTACAAGTTCTTGAGACAACGGTCATTCAACTGGTGTTGCATAGAAATAAAGGGATAAAGTGGCATAACAGATATGTCAAACAGAATTATATGCCTTATTCTATTCTCCGACTTTAAATCTAAAGCACCTTTTGTTGACATATACACATATTGTTCCCTTAAGTCAAAGCCTCAAACCATATATTGACATTGCTCACTGCATATTGATGAATTAACCTGCTCTAGGAGCAAGTCAACTTTTTCCCATAGTAAAGATTATTCAATGAGAACAGCAAGCATAATACCAATTCCACCACCTACTGATGTTTCTCATGATGTCATTATTAGATGTTAAGAGCATCATAATGAGATGAGCCAGAGTCAACATAATTCTGTTGCTCAATGGAATCTTGAACCTGCCTCGGCTATAACCTCAATGCAGTGAGGCAATCATGATAATACAGACACAGAATTGTATTAATCTTGATAAAAAATATAGGTAAAAATGATTGGTGTGTATGACATATAAAATATTGTATTGACAACTATATATCATACAGAATATGGCAGCATGCCTGACATAAAAGACATGGAAGCAAAAGTCACCTGTAAGGGGAGAATGAAGTTGGATATCAAAGAGTCAATAGCACAAACTTCACATAAAGAAGCAATAGCATGACAAGCCTCGATCCCTTCTTCTAGGGATGTATATGCTTGCATAGCTGCTCCATAAGCAGAAGTATCTACATCCTTAGAGACAGATGGCACTTTTTTTCCTGAATCTTCAATTGTGTCTGTCTCACAATCATCCACAACAGCATCATCCATAAAATCATATTCTGCAGAGACCTTCCCAGCTAAGGCTTTCAAAGCATCTCCACTGACTGAGGGCCTACCAGTTGCTGTGAACATCTCAGCTGGAAAATTACCAATCTTATGCAGTGTGATATTGCGGTATTTTGTAGGAGCCTTCTTGCCTTCTTCAATCACTTTATCAACATTGGGAACTTTGAATTTTTTCGCATATTCAAGACTGTCTTCAGGGTTCTTTCTGAAAACAGAAAATAATTGAAATAATTGTCTTTTTCCTTAACCTTATTTGGTCATGACATCATCATCAAGTAAAGATCAGTGCACATTATCACTGTTTCAGTAGTATGGAGGACTATTTCCATGTGATGAAAGAGAGCTAAGTGACCCACACAATATACTACTTTTAGCAGGTCCATAGTAAAACACACACACACACAGAACAACTGGTACAAATTTTATTTTTGCAAATTGCAGGGATAACTACAAAGGAGATAAAGATGACTTCCACACATAGACCTTAAGATTTTTATTTGTTGGTTTTACAGTATGAAAAAAAGATTGTGATCTTTAATATGAAGACTTTGACCGCTTGAAATTATTAGCTGAAAGATAGTATAAAAACAAATGTATCAACACAATTATAATTATATAGCTGTTACCTGTTTTCAATCCCACCAAAAAATAACTGGCGCAGTTGTGTATCACTTCCCACATTCATATACTTGGCATCAGGACAATACCTGCTTGCCCAATTGCGAAATCTATTAACAGCAACCTCTTGTTCTGCTTTGGCAACCTTCTCTATCTTAGCAAGATATGGCCGATCAATGAGTATACCTTCACTTTCCATTCTAACTAGAAGTTCACCAAATGGTTGCCAGTATTTCTTGTAGAAGTCAAACATGTTTCCAACGGGTTTTCCATCAAATTTCCACTGCATTCTAAATAGTTTGTGTTTCAAACTCTCATAAAGCTGCCAAGTGCTTATTGCATCTAAAGCAGAATAACATATCCATGGTTCACGTTCTTCTCTTTGTAGCTCTTCAACAGGAGCAATGGTTATCATTTTGCCTTCAGATCCATCTTTTTTCACCTTGTTCTTTCCAAAGATAGTTTTCATTGATACTTTACCAATTAGCTCTTCATAGCATGATTGAACCCCATCCATTACTCTTTTGTCACTAGTAAGAGCTTCAAGAGAATATCCACCTTCTGTCCGTCTTGATGAATTCCATAACCGCGCCATGTGCATCGTGTCAGCATGAAAACCAGAAACAGGAATTTCATATTTCTCAATGACATGATTGTCGAAACTGTAGTTGTGCCAAACCTACAGAATGAACAGTACAAAGTGAAAAGTCAAAATTGGTTAAAATCATGGTCGAGTGCAAACATAACGCATGGATGTTTTGATTTTAGGTTTAGTTAACATCACTATGAATGGAATGATAAGAGTGCAAATCTTTTCCTCGGCCAAAAAGAATCTTTTCCAACGATGGTAACCTGTCTTTGGTCCCATGGGAGGGAAGAGGGCAGCACAAATTTGAGTATTCAGTATTGGTTTATCTTGTGGGTTTAAACAAAACCATAATGGTAATGGTACAACAAATGAAAAAGAAGCAAGGACTTAAGAAAAGACAACCATTCACTGCACCCCAAAAGGAACAAAAAGTAAAGGTTGATACATCTATGAAATAAATTATCTAGCATGTAAAAAATTGTTAACCAAAATAGTTATTTCACATAACATATGCAAAAATTATAAAACCCATTATAAGATAACTGGTTTCACAAGTAAAGTGTCTGACTCATGCACTAAAATTGTAAGGAAGATGTAAAATAAGTGCAGAAACATTCCTACAGATAACCAATTTTTAATTGCTGATTTACATTGAAATTATATATGATCATTATGCTGTTCTAAGTTGGCTGTGAATGAAGAGGACTGAGCTGAAAGAAAGAGAAATAACATAAACAAAATGAAAGAATTAACCTTCTTGATGTTCGAGTCCTTGAAAAATGGTTCAAATTTATCCAAAAGCTCCTTGCCACCACCATCCAGAACATCTACCCAGACACAGGATTTCCCATTTCCAAAATCTGCCTTTGGCCCTGAATAAATACTGAAGCATATTATCTCTCCATGGTCAACGGGTGTTTCTTGCTTCACATCAATCTTGGCCACCTGTCAAAGATGTTATCACTAAGAATTATGCAATTGCTGACAAAATTCAACTAAATCACAACTCCAAGGTTGATATGTTATATGGGATCATTTTACTTTATTTTGTTTTACCTAGGTCTAAACTTCTTGTTAGCATGGTGATACTAAATCATTTTTTACCAAATCAGCTCACGTTATTCTTAGTCTACTTGCCACAATTGATGTCTCACAGGGAAAAGAGACTTGTGAGATAGTTCAAATGCAAGGGCCAGGATAAGCTACTAGCCAACTCCTAACAAAAGGGATTACTTTTGGGGCATCTGGTCAAGCCATGGTCTATCTCAGATTCTCAGTTGCTAGTGTAATACTAAATTAGAAATTTTCACCTACCAAATCAGATTTCTATCCATCCAAATATTAGAAATATGCTCGTTAAAATTCTAATAATCTTTTGCACAATCAATTATGTGAAAATAAAAGAAGCCTAAAGTTACTACTTATTTGCACTCTTGTCTCAAACTGATTTCAAATTCTACTCATACAGACCCTAAAACCAAAATTTACATTACCTTTCCTTTTCGTCATAGTTTGCAGCCACTAAATCCTTGAATAGCCCCTTTTAAACAACCTTTTACAAAATGCATACATCAGTTTTGTAAATTTATTACTTCCCTGGTTTTACAATAGTAAGCCTCTATAATTGATGAGTAACCACACGTAAGGGACAGTGAAAAATAAGATGTAGTTAAAGTAAAGCACATACCTCAGTGTCACATGCATGGACAAGACCCCTGTACTGATGTATAAGCTTCCCTACAACCTCCTCAGCCACATAGACATTATTAACAACTAGAACTTTGTTATAAATACCAGCAAGCCTCTTTTTAATATCAGAATGGCAAGATGCCTCTTTAGAGTTGGAAGGATTTTCAACATCAATAACTGCAGCAAGTTTTTTCTTGGTCTGGTTACTTTTACTTTCAATTAGACCATTGCTTGCAATTTCATTTTCATTGAAATTTCTCTCTTTCTGGTGCTCCAATATCTTCATAGACAATGATCCATCAATCTGTGCACCAGTATTTGAACTTTTGGTCAAAGATAAACCATTTAGCCTTCTATTATCAATTGTTTGACCATTCACATTATCCAGGGTCACATTGCCACTACCATTAGTCTTTATTTCAGTATTAAATAGCACTGGCGAAACACGATCTTTACTATCAACAAAATGATCTCTAATGTTTCCTGAGAATGTTTGTTTCTGACTCCCAGATTTATCCTGTGTAAGTATGTATCTTTTATCAGCAAACGTGGTTTCATGCATAACTGAACGAAAATTGCTGTCTTCCACATGCTCACTCTTTCGCGACCTTACTTTTTCCTTTAAGCTTTCACTCTTTTGTTGCCATGAGCTTTTAGTGCTATCGAGTGTAAAAAATTCCAAGCTGGTGGCAGCAGTGTTATTTCTGGAAGCTAATCTCCTCTTCACACCTTTTTTTTCCAGGTTATCTATTGACCCTGAAGGCATTTCTACACAAAACCTAACAAATACAAGATTCCCAATACTCTGTTTAACAAAATGTAGGTATCCAAACACTCAGGAAACCAACAAAATCACAGAAAGACAATAAGCAAGCCAATTTATCATACACTCTTGTGAAGAAAAAGAAAGGGAAAAAAATGAGATTTACAAACCAAATTATCTAAAACCCAGATAGTAATGCTCTAAAAAAAAATACAAAATGTAGGTCTCAGAGAAATCAAAAGCTATGAACTTTTAAAAAATAAATTAATAAAAAAATCTCATAAATTACTATAAACTTGTAATATACTTGAAAACTATTAATAAAATACAATACCCAGCTAGAAAAATCGATACAGCCAAAAACACATAACAGATAAAGAGTCGAAGTGAACCTGTGAAATGCATTAGAGAAAGGCCGAGAAGAAGCACCCACAGAGGCAAAACAAGGACAAGACCGTGAAAACTTGAAATAAGAAGGGCAAATTGGTCTGAATGGGCTAATTCGGGTAGTGGAGAGCCCCATAGCTACCACTTCTGCGATTCTACCCAGCTTAGAAGAGCTGCAAGTATCGCTTCTACAAAGAAGAAGAGCCGTTTTATTGAGAATTTTGATGGCAACCCAGTAAATAATTGGGGTTTTTGATGGTAGATTATTTGAGCTTGAGAGGTAAGGCAAGTGGGTCTGAAAGAGAAGCAGAAGCAGAGGCAAAGCAGAGCCTTGTGGCCACGAGAGAAAAGAGAAGAGAAAGCGAAGCCAAAGCTAAAACCCTGTGGTTTATTAGAGGACAATTTTATGGTTGGCAAATATTTGTCTCTGCTAAATATTTTATTATTTTAAATTTAAATTTAAGGCAAGGAAATTTCTTAAATTACAAATGTGCCATTCAATTTTGAGGGTTTATGGATAATATTTTGCTCTGACATTGCAGTTGATTCCTACTGTAATTTTTTTTTTTTTTGTGAGTTGTTTATCATTCCCTTTATATATAAATTTAAAATTAGGAGTTGGAGGCAAAGGGATGACTAAAGGCTCTTTGATGATTATTGACTCTTTTATAGTTTCATTTGCCAATTCATAAATTTTCATGTTAGGCTCAACAATCTCAGAACCTAAACTAAATAGTTTGGATGAGAAGAAAAATTAAAAGAGAGAGAGAATGATCTGAGAAAGAAAAGGAAAGTTTCAATAGAAGAGAGAGAGAGAGAGACAATAATATAATATTCTGTTATTGATTAATGAATGTAACCACTGTTAATTATAATTAATTTATTTACTGATCTGAGTTACAATACTAACTTTTACCAGCTGGCTTACTAACATTTGACATGTTATTTACTAATGACTCCTAACATGTTATTGTTGAGTTAATTATTAGGTAATCAAAAAATTCATATTATACTTTGAAAATCATATAAATTAAGTGATTGATTAAGTATTTATTTTAAAAATATAAAAAATTGAGAATTTAAATTTTGATATAATTTTCATTCACTTTAAAATAATTTTCAATTATTCTTATAATACTAAAAATTTGCCTTTAATAATAATTTCATATCTTTCTTTTATAATGAGTATTTAGTTGAATAACAATATAGTTGGATTAGAAATGGTAATTTTTATCCTATCCTAATAAAAGTTTGTACCTCACTCTTTATTGCCTTACCTCAATCCCCAATCCAAATTTTTATCGAATTTAAAAATATTTATTTTTATATTATTATTTTGGATTATATATATATATATAAAATATTGTTTTTTAAAAAAATACTATTCTTAATATATTTTCTAATAATTTAAAATTATAAAATAAAATAAGGTACCGGATTTTTTTTATCCTATCTCATTCTTATTCCAACTCCTAATTAAAAATAAATAAAAATTATGTCATTTATATTATTTAAAAATTAAAATTGAGCATTTAAATTTTTAGGTCCTATTTGATTTAGCTGTTGGTAGTAACGGGTAGCTAGTAGCTGGTAACTGCTAGCTGGTAGCTATTACCTAATAACTGAATGTTATAGCTATTTGGTAAAATTATTATTAGCTGTTAATATGTTCAATAACCACTAAAATTAAATATTAATATTTATTTTTTATTTAAATATTATTTTTAGAATATAATTTAAATTTTTTAATTAAAAAAGCAGGAGCTTTTTTAAAAAAATTTTGATTTGAAACTTTTACAAAGAACAGTCGTTTGACTATTTAAGAGTTATCAGATGTCAATAATCAAACTTTATAATACTGAGAATAAAAAAAATTAAACAACTGTATTTAAAAGCTAAACCAAACACCCACTTATTCTATTGGTTTTCAATTTTACCAAACTACAAGCATTAGGCTACATTTCATTGTTATAGCAAGAAATTCTTGAAGAGAACAAAATATTCTTATCGATTGTATTTAAATGAGGTATTAAAATTCATAAATTGTTTTAGCTAGATAGACTGACAAATATACTTAAAATGATTTTTTTTTTTATTCAAATATAGCTTTTCTTTATGTGTATAGAGAGAACAATTCTTCATATAATCTGTGAAGATTGTGTCTGCTTAAAAAAAAAAAAGAACTGAGTTTCTACTGAAGATATACTTTAGCTTCTACAAATGATCCAGAAAAGTTCCTTTTTTTTAGTCGACCAGGATATTCTCGTACTAATTTTGGCGTCAATCGAGATTAAGTCTCATCTTCAGACCAGTCCAAAGTACACTCCTAGATAATTCTGATTCAAGTTCAAAGATAATTCAAGTACAAATTGTGATTGATTTAGATTTTCTTATATCTTCTATTATCCATCTGAATACTTAAATCAAATATGTGATTATTTTATAGAAGCTTCCTCTCCTACTTGCTGACTAACAAATGGCTTGAATAAAAATCTTGGTCAGAGAAATTTTATATATATATATATATAAAAAAAAAAAGAATGCTTGAATGAAAATCTTGGTTCTATAAAAAAATGTGAATAGAAACTCTACATCAAACTGCTGGGATATGGAGCTCATTTGCAACAGATGTAGCAGCAGGACAAGCATGTTATTATATAGGGCATATCTTAGAAAACCAAAACCAATTTGTTGGGAAGGAAAACAGAAAAAATAAAAAACAAATAGAAAGATTAAAAAAAATGATTTTTGAGTAATAAAAAAAATGGTTGTCTTTTTCTTTATAATCTGATGAAAAGTTTTGTATACTTGAGCAAGTTGCATAATACTTTCTTCCATTTCCTATCCCTATCACTCATCTGGTCTATTCGGTTGGATTTGATCTTCTTCTATATCTCTACATGGAGAAATAGCTCCATTTGGATTGTAATCTTCCATACCCTGATCATCCTCCTGCCCTTTCTTATTTACTGCTAAAAATTCAAGAGCTGTTACAACATCACTCATTAATGGCCTAGTAGCTGCTTCTTCTTGGAGGCACATAGCTGCTACTGCTAGTGCTTGATAAAGACTCTTTATAGGGTACTTCCCTTCTAATGATGGATCCGCCATTAGTGTGAATTTTCTTCTGTCTTTAAATAATGGTGTTGCCTGCACAAGAAAAAAAAAGAAGAAGAAGAAGAAGCAGCAAATAAGAAAAAGGGGCTTCACTTATATAACAAAGAAGTTATGAAGCACAAACATTTTAATTTTGGACATGAATAGTCATGTCGACCTGTTGTCATAAATGTATCATGTATCTGCGTATATGCCTTATAGAAAATCATAAGGTGTTTCAATTTATAGCACACATCAGCTATGAAGGACTAACACTTTAGTTTCAGGCACATGCCTGTATCATGTTTTGTTGGACACTTTTCTTACATGACACAAAATGTGTCACGGATTAAGTTTTGTAAGAATAGTCATGTCAGCATGTCTTGTATCCTATCATAAGCATATAACATTCTATACATACCCAAACAACTAGATTCTGCTCTTCGGTTGCTCTTGTATTGTCAATAACTCTTCTTCCTGTGATTATCTCCAAAAATACAACTCCAAAGCTGTATACATCAGATTTAGAGGTTAATTGGCCTGTCAATGCATACTCAGGTGCACAATAGCCATAAGTTCCCATCACTCTAGTGGAAACATGAGTCTTATCCCCAGTTGGACCAAGCTTTGCCAGTCCAAAATCTGAAAGCCTTGGATTGAATTCTTCATCTAATAATATGTTTGATGATTTAAAATCACGGTATATTACTGGAGGATTCGCTGTTTCGTGCAAGTATTCAAGTCCTTTTGCTGCTCCTTCAGCAATTTTCATCCTGGTTTTCCAATCCAAAGGCTTTTTGCCTTTTGGTAAATCTGAAAAGCAGCTCATGCTCAACCTTTTTTTACTATAATGAAATGAAAAAGTAAGAAATCAAAATGAAAGTTACTTCGTACTTTATACATACCAAGAAGATGATCCTCAAGAGATCCATTAGGCATATAATCATACACTAAAATTCTTTGATCACCATCAGCACAGTATCCAACTAGATTCACAAGGTTAGGGTGATGAAGAAGACTTAACATCAAGACCTCTACTAGGAATTCTCTATTTCCTTGAAATCCATTTCGATCGAGTTGCTTGACAGCAACAACCTAAAGAAAACGAAAACAATAAAAAAATAAATCACTAACTCATTACAATATTTCCTTTTCTTTTCTTTTTTTATAATCAAGAAAGGAAATATGGAAAGAAATGAGAATTATACTGTAGTAGTACTTGGTTTGTTTTATCAAGTTGTCCTTTGTACACCCTTCCAAAACCACCTTCTCCTAGCAGATTATCAGGGTTGAAGTTTTTAGTTGCTATATTTAATTCACGGAATGTGAAAATATCAGCAGATATATTGCCTTTTCCAATTTTCTTTATTTCTTCTGTTATGTACCTTCTTCTGCTACTATCTGCAGAATAAGATAAAATACCATTCCTTAGATTTAACTCCTTGAGGTTATAGGAAAAGTAGTGTTCTTGTGCTATAAACAATAATTTTTGTCAACTAATTACTTATGGGGTAAGGGAATTACAACATTGGAAGTTCCTGCAAATTTTTTGCTAATATCTGAATGGAACATAAAATATTATAGATGAATTGATAATAGATTGACAACATGATGACAAAGTGGGAAAGAAATTCATATTAAGGGTGGAGTCTACTGAACATTGAAGACTGGGCTTGTTTATCTCAATGAAAAAAGTGTAATTTAGTCATGTAATTGCCTTTGAATAATATATTAGAAACATAAGTGCATTATTCATAAAAATAGAAGAATAGGCCTTTTTCTGAATTATTCAAAAATTAGGCATAGCCTACATCAATTTCAAAAAGCAAATTCTAGGCATGAGAACAATGCTTTATATGATGACTATAATTAAAATCAATCATATATAGGCAGACAACCAAGAGTACAATCATTTATAAAGATCATCCCCAGTGCTTGAGACCCCCTACTTTGCGAGGATGTTGATGGGTTATGTTAATTATGATTGAGAGAAAATTAATGTTGAAAACTGGAAGATACAAGGCCAAGGAAAAAAAGAATATGCATGTCCTTGAAAGTTTTGATAAAATTTAAGAAATTAAAAATGGAGTTTAAAAAATTCACCACTTTTGAAGGAGATATTAGCAAATGAGGCTAAATGTCTTGTTTCTTGATATTCCCTGATGCTTTTCTTCAATGATTTTCTGCTGACTTTCTGTTCTGACATGCAACATTGAAAGCAGTTCATCTTGCCCCCCTCTCAAAATCAACAACCATCAAAATCTTGAATCTAATAAATATCACAGATATAAATTTAAATATTGGCTTGTTTGAGACTTGAGAAGATTCAGTCTCAAAAACAAGAAAAGGCATTCAATTCAAGAATGCCGTTGATTATGGAGAGAGATGATCTGCTTAATTAGCCAACTGAAAACCTTAGCCCTGGAAGAGATTCTTGTTTTCAGAGACACAAGAAATTCTTCCACTCTTCTTTGTTTTGCTTCATCCATCTCAAAAGCCATCGAGCTAGGAAAAGGGAAAAAAAGACCTAGTCAAATTTGCTAACTATAGTAATGGACAGGTATTTTCTATCTGTGTTTAACTATCCTAAATCCTTGCTATTTAGGCGAAATAAAGTATTGTTTTCTTTGATTTTTATTGCTAACCCCACTAATGGTAGCATGCTAAGAATGGATTTAAGTTAACCCTTGCCGTACTCCTATTTTTTACCTTGCTTAAAACAATACTCTTGCATTGTAATTTTGAGTTATATAATTATTGAAAAGCTAATTTGTCATTTTTCTTTGAAGATATATCATCTATTACAGAAATAGTTTATGATAATATATAAAATATGACACATTGTATTATAAGATTTAGCAATACCATGTTTGATCCAACTATAGCCAAGAAAATGGTCCTGTTCTTGGTCAACAGAGGTAGTTACATTTCCCAGTCAATGTTTGTATGAAATTTAACAGAACGGTCGACTGGGCTAATCATTAGATTCTTTTTTACCAAAGAATATGTGCATGATTAGGACATTTTCACATTTCCAGTCCAGCCATGGTGGCTTAACCATTATTAGACCAAGGTTGTTAAAGAAAAGCATTCCACTGAAAAATATTTCTTGAAGTTAGATTCTCTAGCAAAGGTTCACCAGCTTGGAAGTATATGCTTAGGAATAGATATTTGTGGGGTTTGAGATTTGACTTTTGGATATTGACTATTGGCTTTATATAATCTCCATTAACAGAACAATCTTTTACAAGAGGAAAAGAAAAGATTATTTAGGACCTTAATTAGCCATTTTAATTTCAAATGACTGTAGGGACTATTCAAACTAGTCCTCCTTCAATAAATGATTGTATGTTTCCCATTGTGAAACCTAGCAAAGGCATAATATGCCTTGTATATAATAAGGTTCTTCAAATATTCCAACAATGGAGATCTCCGTATGAAATTGTAGTTGACAAGGAATCTTAAAGAAATTTCCTACATTTGGCTAAACAGAACTCAATTCGAAAACAACAATCTCACGTACTGGATTAATGCACTTTAATTTCTTTCTTTCTTGCTTTCCATGGTTGCTACAATCCCAAGGATTCTGTTCTCACTCCTACCTTATGCTATGCTAGTTTACTTGATTGAAACATAACATTTAAAGATCTGAAGGCTTCTCATTTGCAATATGCACTTGACCAAAATAAATTAAAGCAAGCAAATCCATTGCAGTGATATGCACTTCTGGCAATTTTTGAAGCTTTTATCTCAGCAAATACTCTCTCAAGTATGGCAATACGAGACTTGAGTGCTAATCCTGGTATCTTACTAAATGTACGACCACTTGTTTCTCCTCCACTTCTACTGCAGTTTGGAATCGCAGCTTTACTGCCAATTGCATCTTCCGAAGCTCTTACTGATCCACCTATTGCAGCATTTACTTGCATAATGCTTTCTATTGGTTTTTCCAGCAAGTTCATCTCTCTGAGAACTTCATTGTTAGCTTCTGAATTGGAAAGACTTTGAGTTTGACCTCCAAGATGCATAAAATCACCAGATGATTTGTTAGCAACATTCTTTCGATGTCACAAGATTGGAAGGTTTCCTCTATTGTTGGTTTAAGATCCTCATAAGAGCGCTCTATGTTCCCCATATGACATTTTGGAGGACTAGGAAAACATTATCATCTCCATTGTTTCCTATCCGAGCCTGCCACACCCTTTTTGATCTTTTCCCCAAGCTTCTTTTTCTTCGAGCTGTAGCATTGATAGCATCCTTAAGCAGATCATGCGAATCCAACCCTGGCTGCTTCCACCAGTCCAAGTATTGGATAGTAACACCAGGCTCAAAGAATTTAGATGGAACAAACAATTTGGTACCACTAAAGGGCCTAGTGTAATTGATCCAAGAAACTTCAGGGATTTCATTTAATCGAGCAATGTCACAAGGAATATCCTGATCGAAACCAAATTGCCTCGCCACTCGATGGGGAAAATATTGTTCAATACAACCTAGACCAACTAGCTCAGACACCCTCAAGAACATAGCAAATGATAACAAATCTTGATTGGATCCTAAATCTTGCCATTCTTCTTTCTCTTTGTAATTGGATCCTAAATCTTGCCATTCTTCTTTCTCTTTGTAAACCTTCAGGAACTTAAAACTACATGATCCTGTTGCATAAGGCCTCCAACGAAAAGTCTCCGCTGCTGACTCCAAAGCTAGCCTTACATTATCAACTCTCCTACCGTTGACTTTGTCCCAAAGAAATGATCTGGGGTCAACATTCTTGATGACATTAGGCTTTGGCTGGAAGTCTGGAAATCTCTCCCATGCCCAGAGTTGAACCAAATGAAGTGGTGACCAAAGAGTAACTCTTAATACATCACCATAATCTTCACTTGTCTCAAACTCGGTTGCAGCAAGAATTGTTGCTTTTAACAAACTCAAGTCTCTATAAATGCTAGCAAGAACAGCAGGGGCAAGCGCAACAAGTTCGTCTCTGGCTAAATGGATTGCAATAGGAAACACACGAATCCTTGGTATTCTTTCAGTATCATTGAAAACAAACCTTTCTAACCAAAAGGAAAGAAATGCTTCATGCTCTATTTCATTGCCACTACACATAAACATCTTCATCCATCCAGTTTGGTAGGCGGCTCGAGACCGTCATCTTCCTACTTCAGCTTTACATTCTTTCAGTTTCTTTTCAATTTCTTCAATTTCTCTGCTTTCAAGAGAGCATGAAAAAGCAGGGGACCCTAAGACAGAGTACCCTCCCAAAAGCATTATATCTTCTAGGGTTATAGTTATTTCAGCCCAAGGAAAGATAAATGTGTTGGTCTCAGGACACCATTTTTCTGCAAGGCCAATGATTAAATCCTTGTCTTTTCGGAAACTGCAAGTAGAACTCATGATTGCTTCATAAATCCCTGCCCTTTTCCACACAGACTGATACTTAACTTCCATGTGATAAACCCATGACTTCCATTCTCTTTTTAAATTTCTCCAGCCACTGAAAATCACACTTAGTGAACTTTTTTCATGCTCAAAATTGGGATTGGGAGGCAAAGAGGAGGGGCAGAGTGAAGGGTTTTTAGGGATAGGTTCTTTAATGGAAGCATGAGTAGGACGAAGGAAATGGGCTGTTCTTAGGGTCAAGCTTGCATTTCTTATAGATGATACCATTAGAGCTTCTCTCTTTTCAACTATAATTTCTCTTGGCTCCTCCATTGGCTCCTATGGTTTGGGAGTAGTTGGGTATCAAGCCATTTCAAGAAGGATTGGTTTACCTAAAAGGGTTAAAAAAAAAAAAAAGTAACTCGGCAGGTGAGGAATGGGCATCATGTTTTTTTACCCAATTGAAGTTATTTTCAGTTTGTTTCCCTAGAAAAAGAGGAAAACCAAAAGAGTGTACCTCCTCTCTATTTGTTTTGCCTTGCTGGGTATTGGGATTTTTCAATAAAACCAGAAAACTTGGGAAAATTAAGGGGTCACAAAGACCATATGACTGGAGAGAGAGAGCTTTAAGCATAATGTGACAGTGGAGGTGAGAGAGATTTGCAGGTGGAATTGGTGGATAAACACTGGCAGAAAACCCTTTACTTTTTAAGTGATAGAAGCCATTGATGTGATGTGTCTTAAGATAGAAGTACTGCCATTACATATCTTTTACTATTTTAAGGCCATCTCCAACGGGACTGTAAAATGGTGTATAACATCATTTTGCAGTTCATTTTAATCTCCAATCCAACTGTATTTTACAGTGCAAAATGCTAAATTATTTTTTTTTTTATTATATATAAAAAGTTTATAATTAAAATAAATATTTTACAAGTTTTTTTTTTTTTACTTTTATTCTAAATAATATATAAATAGTAAATGTGTCATTTTAATTAATAAATTATTATAATTTAATTTATTAGATTATTACTTTGCTAAATTGATAATTAAATTTTTTTAATAAATATGTAAATTATATTTGTTTATGGGCAATTATTGAAATATTATAAAATAGTAAAAAATTATAATAAATTATATAAAATAAATAAAAAAGAATATAAAAATAATATTCTTTTTTGGTGTAAAAAATGATGTTAGAAATAGAGTTATGGTTGGAGATGAAATTACTCTTTGATGTGATATAAACTGTAAAATGGTGTAAAATTGACTGTATTTTTATGTTTATGGTTGGAGATGGCCTAAGTGATAGAAGCCACTAATGTGATGTTTCTTAAGATAAAGAAGTACTGCCCATTACAGTAATGTTTTTTACTAGCTGGTTTTTCGTTCCTTTTCTTATTCCTATTATTGTGCAAGAAAAAATCAATAAAGTTGCAACATTCCGATCAAAGAATAATGTGGTTTACATGATTTGGTGAAAGTGCAGAACTTGTGTACGAAGACAGGGACGATCCACTTACAGTGATATGGTAAACTTTCAAAGAAATGAAAGAACGCCAACAAAAAATATAAGAGAAAGTCTGTGCAAACTGTTAAAAGTTAAAGAAAGTCAAGAATGGAAGAAGAGATGACACAGTTTTGCCACTAATCTTCAGTCACAAGTTAAAATAAAAATGCTCTTATTTGAAGTTCAAATAATTTACTGCTTCAATGAAAAAGAAATTCGTGGAGCAAATAAAAATATATTTTTTAATTTTAATTATATAAAATTTAATTCAATTAAACTTAAAATCATGATCAAAATACACAAATAATTTAATTTAAACCGCCAATCTTATTTTCAGTTGTCAAATTCCTAGCAAAAGAAAGGGAATTCATAATATTTAAAAGAAAAACTCTTGTCTACATTAAATAATAGTTTAATTTGATTTTTATATTTTTAATGAATTGTATCTCAAGGGCTAATTTATTTATTGGTGAAAATAATCCAAATTTTGATCTCACATTACTATAATAAGGTTTTAAATGTTTTAGTGCTTGTCTAGACGAATTTAAAATTTTTTTATTAGTGGGAATAAATATTTTTTATAGAATACTTTTTTTAGATCTTACTTAAAAAAAATTTAATTAGATTTTGTTTGTAGTTCAAACTCATATAACTCTAAAACCATTGTAGTACAAATGAGTTAAGACTCATTATTTAAAATTACAAAAATACAATAAAAAAAATTTAGTATAATTTGTTCTTAATCAATGATAAGAACAAAATTACAAAAATAAAGAGATAGGCTTGCAAATTCAGCATAGATGATGTAACATTTTGAGAATTCAAATACATATATATAATACACTGATTATATTAAATATGAGCATTTAAATACATATGGGATGTTTAGTCCAATTGCCTATTGTTGGCCCAAGGGAGGTAATGTGGCTGCCTCATTTAGATTTCATAGTCCAAAGTCCAAACTATAAAAACTTCATCTTCTCTGGTTTTTGACCCAATAAAATCATCATTGGCACAGAAGATACGAAATGACTTGCCATTTGCATGATTCATTTTCTTCTTTTGAAACCTCAAAAGGCTAAAACGAAAAAGACCATGACTAGTAATTCTTGGGTTAAATTTAGCAATTCATCGAGTTTAATTTCACTGCCATTTTCAGCGAAATTCTCCATCTAAACTGACTAGTCTTTCTACCTCTACTCGTACTGACCACACTTTGAGCATCCATTAATTTATTTTTAATCCTCTTCCATTCTCTCTCTCTCTCTTTTTTTTTTTTTTTGAATAAAGCATCCAAATAAAAATATTTGGATCTAAAAAAATTAAAATTAAGCACAATCATATTGACCTTAGCAGAGGAACGTACCATCAACATTATATTACATGATGCATTTTTGCTATATTTGAGAACATATTTCTAATACAAGGCGAAGGCGAAGGCAAAGGCTCTGAACCATGAAAAAAAAAAAAAAGAAAAAGAAAAAATATCACACCGTTACATATGCACACACAATAATTTTACTGAAGGATGGGATCAATTAGGCAGTGCCACTATCATGGACCAAAATTTCTCCCAATTTTATTTCAGAGAATGGCTTCGTTAATGGATTCCATTTAGCCAATAGCTTTGAAGAAACTTGTCCCATGGTTGGCCTAGATTGATGGTTTGCACTTAAACATGCAAAAGCAAGTTTGGAAATATAGATCACACCTTCAGCATCATGTTTCCCTGGAGTTGGTAGGCGTTGGTCAATCACATCTTTCATTAGTCTTTGCTGGTCAATTCCTGAAGATGATGAAAGATTTGAGATGAGATCACCTGGATGTGTCCCCATTATTATCTCCAATGTCACCACACCAAAGCTATACACATCGCATTTTCATTCACTACCATTGTGTAAGCTAACTCTACAAAATGAAATAAAAAGCTCCATATTATTTGCTAGCAGCAGATACAATGAAATAAAATTAAAAAAGACGTCAAGCTATGCACCTGGAGCTGTGTATCCGAATGTACCAGCAAATGAGGTCCAATTTGATGTATCAGGCATCAAGACCCTTGCTGTCCCGAAATCAGAGACGTGCGCTTCAAACTCTGAATCCAAAAGAACATTGTTGCTGGAAATGTCTCGATGAATAATTGGAGGAAAGCAGTCATGGTGCATATAAGACAATGCGTTGGCTATGCCTTTAACAATATTTATCCTCTTACTCCACTTCAACTCCATCGCTTGTTCTTTGTCGCACAATATCTTTCTCAAACTTCCTTTTTCTATGAAGTCGTAAATCAAAAAGGAGTGTTTGGTATGTGAACAAAACCCATATAACTTCACAATGTTCCGATGACGAATGTTTGTCAGAGCAGAAATCTCATTTTCAAATGATTTCAGATTAGCCTTCTCACCATTTTGTGAGTGGTCATGAATTTTCTTCACAGCAACCACTCGACTTGTTGGAAGCACAGCTTTGTAGACAATTCCATACCCTCCTTCTCCAATACAATACTTGGAGTTGAACTCCTCTGTAGCCTCGATTATGTTTTCATATTGCATATTTCTATCTTTGCTCCATATTTCACAGACACCTTTATTGTCCATCTTGACCTTTTTATTGACAATTCTTTTGCGGATGATGCAGAAATATCCTGCCAATACAAAAAATAGAAACAAAGTTCCCAAGACAGGAAGGACAATAATTTGAAAATATTTGCCCCATTTTCCTTTGGTTTTGTTAATTGCAGGAGAAACACAAGGCTTTAAGTTAGTGTTATTACCACACAAGTCTATGTTGTTTCTCAGTGCTTCAAATGGAGCATTATGAAAGGCTTTGATGTTGGGAATTTGGCCCTCTAACTCATTGAAGGATATAACCACTTCTGTCAAGGCTATTAAATCATCAAAAGAAGTTGGAATTGAACCTGATAGCAAATTATGGGAGAGATTCAACGTCTCTAGTCTTTGCAACTCTCCAAACTGTTGTGATATCTCTTTTGTGAATAAGTTGTAACTGAGATCGAGGCTTTGGAGAGAGCATAAATTCCCAATTTCTGGAGGAATGCTATTTGTAAATTTGTTTTTGCTGAGATTTAAGAACAGTAGTTTTGAGCAATCTCCAATCTGTTTAGGAATTGATCCACTTAGATTGTTTGCTGCCAAGTCGAGACCTGCAATATCAGATAACATTACAATTTCCTTAGGAAGGCCACCTGAAAGCTTGTTATCATTAAGAGAAAGTTGGAGCAATTCTAATTTCCCCAATTCCTTTGGAATCTTCCCCACAAGATGATTTGATGAGAGGTCAATCCATTGCAAGTTAGTTGCATTGCTGATTTCTGCTGGAATTGTGCCAGAGATATGATTCCTTGAGATTTTCAAGGCTGACAAAGTGTGAAAATCCTCCCATTTCCAAGAAAGCTCACCGTAGAATTTGTTATCACTTAAATCCAAGTAGTACAAGTATGGATATATGCCAAAATCTTCAGATATATTTCCTGTGAGTTGGTTTCTTTCAAGACGGAGTCTCAACAAGCTACTACAATTTCTAAGGCTTCTTGGAACGGAACCCGAGAAATTATTTGCCGTAGCACTAAAATTTTGAAGCTTGCCGCCAATGCATATTCCTTCTGGTAGGCGGCCTTCAAACATGTTGTTAAATATTTGTAACGACATTAACATAGTAAGGTTGTTAATGCTTGAAGGGAGAGTTCCAAAAAATTGATTGCTTCCAAGAAAGAGAAGTGATAGCTTTGTCAAGTTTCCTATAGAAACTGGAATTGTACCGGTGAGAAGATTATCTGACAAGGCCAAGTTGGTAACAGACCTCAACATTCCAACTTCTAATGGTATGGAACCGGAAAGTTGGTTGTTATTAACATGCAAAGTGATTAGCTCTGTCAAGT
Source organism: Aleurites moluccanus (assembly GCA_948193065.1). Lineage (NCBI taxonomy): Eukaryota > Viridiplantae > Streptophyta > Magnoliopsida > Malpighiales > Euphorbiaceae > Aleurites > Aleurites moluccanus. The sequence goes on along the minus strand of CANXYC010583540.1, from coordinate 126 downwards.
TTCCTATAGAAAATGGTATTGTGCCGGTGAGAAGATTATTTGACAAGCTCAAGTTGGTAATAGACCTCAACATTCCAACTTCTAATGGTATGGAACCGGAAAGTTGGTTCTTAAAAAGAAAGAGAA